>CAJHZI010000189.1:610000-863620 GCA_905160935.1 Enchytraeus crypticus
TGCATTAAACGCATTTCACTTATCAATCAAACAAACAAACATATTGAATTAAATACATTTCACTAAACAATCAAACAATAAAACTTATTGCGCTAAACTCTTGTCACTAATCAATCAAACAATCAAATATACGATGTAACAAAAGCAGAAATCTTACTGTCGATGCGTCCAGCGACTGTTTGGAGAAGTTTGAGAGAGTTCTCGACTCGCTCATCCCGTTATCAAGAATGTATATCAGATGAGGAACATGAACGTTTACAACACATCTGAACAGAACTAACTCATTTACATAGACAGGCTGGGGCGCGTGATATAGTCGTGGACGAAGATCTTCGATTATACTAGCGGTGCAGTTTCTTCCGATAGAAAGAGATTCTAAAATTTAAATAAAACAGACCATAAAAAAGCTGGTAAAGCTAATGTCAGTTTCCTAACTCGAAAGCGATGGCAGTGCTAGCCCAAGATTTGAACCCAGCACACATATTGATCCGCGGTCGAATAACTTACCGATATCGAAACTGGCTTCAGCCAGTAGCACTGGATCAGCAAGATTCAGGTGTCTGTTTATAATGCTTACGTATGGGAATAGAGGTACAGTGTACAACGATAAAGAATTACAGTTGACGAATTAAAATTAGAAAGTTTAAACCATTTTCGGAGTTTAGACCAATCGAGTTAATAAAGCCGATGTGACAACCAGATGTGTCTAAACTGATAACTAAAGAGACAACAACAATGATGATTCAGATGCTCATGATGATTTTATTGTTTATGATGATTATGATGATTGCAATGATTAGACCTACTCTAGCTGGAGCACGTTGCTATACCGGTAAGATATTTTACTGCGGATTAGTATGTGCGGGGTTTAAATCCTGGGCTCACCCGTCACTGACAGCGTTTTCGAATGAGGAACTGACGTTAACATTAACTTTACCAGCTTTACCAGTCTAGGAGAAATTTTATGGAATTTACTGAACTGATTATTTCGCATTAATACATTAGTTCATAAAAATTCTTCTAGAGCAAACAAGTTTCACTTTTTCTTGCAGCTATAGCATCAGATCAGTAGACGAGAGCAGAACCAATTCGATCTCATTCTTCATAAATTAAAGTTAAAGCTTATTACTGCTCACATAGAAATACACTTAATTAAATACACTTAATTCCGTTCTCTGTATGTTCTTTTTGTGGTGTTAGAATTATTTTACTCAATCTTGTTAAAATTGTCATTTAAGGAATTATGGCCAGGACAATTCTCGCAGATAAACTAGAAACTAGAGTCTTCTTAATTGATGTAAAATACAACTAAAATTTATATCAGAATTTACAACATAAACGCTAGGAACTGTGAAAGTTTGTAATATGTTTTAAAGAGAATAGCTGTGATGATTCGATAGGAGATGTTACATGTAGGCCTACATAAATATAATATATATGATATAACATAAGAGATGCTTTGCGTGTACACATTTAAAAATGTAATTTGTATTCTAGTTACATAACCATGTAACAGAGGGGAGGATAGATAATTAGACATATACGAATGAGTTATGCACTGCACTACAAGTGTAACTAGGGTGAATACATTTGTACATCGTGTACACACACTTGTACATCGTGTACACACACTTGTACATCGTGTACACACACTTGTACATCGTGTACACACACTTGTACATCGTGTACACACACACACTTGTACATCGTGTACACACACTTGTACATCGTGTACACACACACACTTGTACATCGTGTACACACACTTGTACATCGTGTACACACACACACTTGTACATCGTGTACACACACAGGTGTACATCGTATACACACACACGTGAACAGCGTGTAGACATGCACGTGCACAACGTTTACTAGGGTACACATACGCGTACAGCGTGTACTAGGGTGCACACATATATGTACAGCGTTTATACACACGTGAACAGCGTGTACTAGGGTGCACATACACGTGCACATCATGTACTGGGTGCACACACACTTGTACAACGTGTACTAGGGTGTATGCACACGTGTACAGCGTGTACTAGGGTGTACACACACGATTACAGCGTGCACTAGGTGTACACATACTAAGATAACCTACCTACTAGGGACTTATAACAGGAGGGTTGACGCTGAAGGTTGAAGCAGCAGGCACAACGGAGACATGTGGACTGGTCCACACTGATATTACTGCAGGATTTGACCTTCACCTCCTCTGACTCATCAACCAGACACTGGTTTGAATCTATGAAAAACGGAATGTGATAGAGTTAATCCCTCTTGCATCAAGTTTATTTTATTATCGCTCAGTTGATTTGATTAGACTCAGTGATAAGAATATCTTTAACTATAGCTATCAGTATCTAGAGGAAGGATTTTATCACTATTTTCTAGAGTCCATTAAATAGTAGTTTAGATATTTAATGTAATAAACGTTGCATTTGTACGATATAGTTCATTTTGGGACACGGTATCACATTCAACTACATTTTTTTATTTTTTCAGCTAGCGATGCAATAATATGCATAAAAATATATACTCTATTCCGTATTGCTATATTCTCTACTGCTTAATTAATCGAACAACCTTTCCTACAAGTCCAATGTATAATAATCATAATAAGTGTTGGTGCAGTGGGTCAACTTTATTAACAGTATCGAAGTTGAGAACAATTTGAAGATTAATCAAATTTTACTGGTTTAAGTTCCGTCGTCTTTTCTGTGACTGATTTATTATCTCATATTTAAAGTTACAACTCAGAAACTGTCTGCAGGTGTAAAATTCTAGAACAAATTAATTATTATTATAGCAAGTCGAAATTACTGATAAAGCACACATAAAGATACTTTACTTTTAGCTGTCTACCTGGTGATGGTCTATGTGGATTTGCTTACTCTTGCTTACTCTTATATGCAATGCTATCATTGATTTTGATTTTAATCTTTATTATTGTGTTTTGCTTTTTTCCTGTCTGATGATGACGAACAAAGAAAAATATTCTAATAATAATAAAGATAAATTTAATAGAACCTTTGTCTCGGTACATCATGAATTCTATTCGATCAAACAGATTTCCAACAGCTATGCTGGATATTTGTTCAGAAGGAGATTTCTTCCAGCTGATTAGAACCTCTTCGTTCGGATTGGCCAACTGATAACCTCCGCCGAGAGTTATTTTATTGCGCTCGAACTCCAACCAAAAGACTGAATAACCAAAACAGAACATGGTTCCTTCTCGACGCTTCTTGACTATCAGTTTGCATTCCACCTTCTTCTTAGGACATAATCTTAAGTTAAACAATATATCAAAGTACGATTTTTATAACGGTTTAGTATCTCGAATTATGTTTAACAACAAACTAGTTCAGAAAGTACAAACGCTGGTTTTAATATTTCTAACAACAGGTTGTGATATTTTTAATAAATATAATAACACTCTGATATCTTTACCACGGAACTAAATGAGCTAAAATACTAAAGCTTAATTAAAATCACATTTCCCCTATCGAAACTTAATAAACAAAGTAGATATAGCTGGATTTGAGTCATGAGCCAACTGATCCACAAACAGACATTTAAACAATATGCTACTTCAACAGTCTATTAAGTTAAACAATACCGCACAGGTACAGTGCATACTTTGGACTGATTTTCATGATTTTGGAATTTGCTCCGTTTTTGGACCTTCTTTTTGCTCGTCGGCTTGATTTTGTCTCAATCGTGCTCAATGTTGTCATTAATGACTGTAGCACTCTAATTGTTGTTGTTATTATTATTATTATTATTATTATTATTATTGTTATTATTATGATGATTTTTTATTATAATTTTTATTTTTTCTTTATTCCGGTGTAAAGAACCTGGAGTTTGATAAAAACGATTCAAGCAAAACGTGCTGAATCCAGGCTACTCCAGGTCATCAATCGGCTTAAAAGAAAAAAATAATAATATTATTATTATTATTATTCCTACCTGACCAGTTGCCACGACCGTTCATCCGCCGCGATTGCTACCTCAGTGAAGTTAGTGAAGTTGTTGGGCTGGGTGAGAAGCGCTAGGTGCAATCCACCGCAACCTTTAGCTCTGAACTGAACGCGGTTCAGACCACGCAGGTTCCATTCGTGCTCGTAGCTGGGCAGCTCAGAGCTCTCCTCCAGTGTCCATGACACCAGCTGCCTACTCTCTGGCGCTGAGACTGTTCGTAAGTCAATTGAAGAACAGCTTCAAGTTTTATTTAAAATTCTAGGAGTGCAGATTCTGTTTTGAATTTTACAATTTTACTTAATTTACAGCATTATATGTTTTAATTTGACAGAATTTCTACGCCCTTGTATGTTGTGCTATAGTTTACAGTCTCTTTTGATAAAAAGAAACCTCATCGTGAATATTCTAGATGCGATGAAAGTGACGTTAAGCCAGTCCTAAAACGTTTAGACATTAGCGCTGAGAGCTTGAAAACAGAAGATTAATAAACACGGATGCTGAAATGTATATTTCCCTTTTATTTCAATTTGCTGGTCAATAACTTAAGTTCATTATTTATTCTTAATAGTATTAATATTAATTTGTTATTTCGCTCCTACTGTTTGGAACTCTCTGCCTCCTGATCTTCGTTCACGTTCTACTACTTCCACTTTCCGTTATAGATTGAAAACACATCTCTTCCCACCATAGACTTTTTCATCTTGTCTGACTGTTTTTTTGATCATCGGACCGGCACCGTTTAGAATCTTTTTCTTTTTCTTCAGCACATGTTTTTTCAGATCGTTTGGGGTGAATCAATTTGTAGTGACATGTGATGGGGGACGTTCTTGACATCATCCTTGTATGAGGAAACGAACGTTACACCTTTATTATTATTATTATTATTATTTATTATTATTCTTTTAATAATAATATATTATTATTATTAATTATTTAAGTTCATTAACTTTGTTAGTTTTTTGACTTATTTAAATTCTTTAATTCAATTTAACGAATTCTTTAACTTAGTTTAACTTCGTTCTTTAACTTAGTTTAACTTAGTTCTTTAACTTTGCTTAACTTAGTTTTTTAAACTTTGGTTAATTTCTGTAAAAAATACGAATTAACTAAGTATGCAGAACTGTAAGTTTATTTTAACTTCGTGCAGAAAGGTTAGTCATGTCGATTTCCTATCATTTATATTATTTATATTACCATTTATCAACTTATATTTATCAGTGATAAATGGACATGGTACTTAAATATGCGTTCACAGGTTTTCACCATAGCTACTTACTTACTAATAGGCCTATTACAACTATAAATTGTTGATAAGAGTGTACTTAACAGCAGCCAATGATAATAATAAATTAATAAATTACAGAATATGACCATTACGTAGTTGCTTTACTCCATCAATAAATGTACACTTAAATA
Organism: Enchytraeus crypticus; assembly: GCA_905160935.1. Taxonomy (NCBI): domain Eukaryota; kingdom Metazoa; phylum Annelida; class Clitellata; order Enchytraeida; family Enchytraeidae; genus Enchytraeus; species Enchytraeus crypticus. The sequence continues at coordinate 615,407 of CAJHZI010000189.1, forward strand.
TTTGTAAGTTTTGGATTCCGACCCTCTTTAATAATTGTCTTGAATAGTTTTATTTTAAAGCAATCGTGGTAAAAACAAATAAACAAGATAAACAAGAATTTATTTTCAATAAGGCTTTATTTTTAAACTATTGCAGGTATCTAGTATGAATGATTTGCTGTTTTACATGAATATATTTAACATCCATGGAATAAAAGATAAATATCAGTTGAGAAAAGACAGATTTATGTCAACGCTGAAGACAATAGATGATATCAATTTACGCAATTTTGTTCATTGACAGTGCTCTCCACATGAATTTATGTATTTAGTCGTTGTTTTTCTTTTATGTGTTGTAATGTGTACCATGTTAGTTTGTCACTTTTGTACTGATTTGCTGCCTTTTGGTGAAATAGAGATTGATATATATATAAAATATTAAAAACTTATTTATAATTGCCATTATCATTGCCTGTTAATTTATTATTCTTTTTTTTACAAACCTACATTTCGCACTGAAAATTGGCCATTATATTTTACTGATACAGCTCGGTGCTTGAATAATTTATTAAATGCTTTACTGAATAACCGCAAAGGTTTGCATGAGCAGACTGATGATAAATTCTTCAGAAAGAGCTTAGCAAATGTGCCGCAGGTGTTTTTTAACTGCAACATTATGTTTATTTATGAGAGAAGCTGAATTCAACGGCAACAGTTTAATCAAATATTCAATATATCTTATATGTACATGTACATGTACACATGTTTCCACCATTGTTTGAAACTCCTCAGCTCTAAAAATATTTATTAAATGAAGATATTCTTTCATCAGTTTACTTTCATTCACTAATAAGAGCGAATTTTAAGGTATTCAGTTAATTGAGTAAAGTATTTAGTAACTTCTTTTAATACATTTTTAGAAACGAGGGGGTAAAAAATTGTGGAAATCCTTACGGGGAAAAGGGGCGAATAATCAGAAAACGTGTCAAAAGTGAAATTTCTTTCCAAACCAAAACTTTTTCAGTTTCACTAATTCCTACTAAAGCAAATTGTAGCGCTTTTTTCTTTGCTTGGAAAGCCGTTTGAAATTTTGATTTTCTTTGCAAATCACTGGAAGTAGGACGAATCACATTTACTGGGGGGGAATATAGGGAAACTGGAAGCATTCGAAATGTTGCTAGGAAGAAGCATGGAGGAGATCAGATGGACTGACAAAATTACGAACAAAAAAGTGCTAAATAGGGTTTCATGAGTAGACAATTAATCAAATTTCACAAGGAATGGACATAATAACTGGATGGGTCATGCCCTGAGAGCGAATGGTTTAATAAAGGAGGTTCTCGAAGGATAGAAGGGAAAAGGTTAGAGGAAGACAGAGACTTGAAATGCTGAATGATCTGATAACTTAAATGAGTATGTTGATATTAAAGAAAAGCGCAGATTTGAATTTTGTGGAGGAGTTATATGCTATGAACCTGCCAATAGGCAATGAGGTAATATATATATATATATATATATATATATATATATATATACACATATCTACACTGTGTTTTTTATAACTGATACCCCATATTGTTTTAACAATAAAGTTGTAAGAAGTTGACCGATATTCGTGAAATTTATAGCACTTGACCAGCAGCCAATTCTACAAAAATTCTACAAAATTCTACAAAGATAGAAATTTCGTGTGAATATATTTAATAATGTGAAAGTTACAGTTTCGCGAATATGAGTGGGGTCAGATAAGAAATTCCCAGTACAGAATTACGAGCGTGTTACATTTAGCGTAGATTATCTCTATAAAAATACTAGCCAACACGCAATATAAAATTTCTGCTAATGCTATTTTGAAAAGCAATCATTTCAATGCGACGTAAAATAAGTTCTGATATGTTCTTAATTGACAAAGTCATTGAACTTTTTATGCATGCATTGCATGAAGAGAATAAACGAAGTATTGCAGTATCCGCTGCAGTGGCTGCGGTGATAGCAGTTGTACCTACCCAGACATGCAATGCATGCATTAAAAGTTCAATAACTTTGTCAATTAAGAACATATCAGCACGCATTTTACGTAATTTTGCAAAGACGTGATTGCTCTTAAAAATAGCATTAGCTGAAATTTTGTGACTCGTTCGCTATTATATTTTTAGAGATAATTTTACGCGGCATGTAACACGCCCGTAATCCTGTACCGGAAATTAAGATATTCAAACGAAATTTATCTTTGTTTTGTAGAATTGACTGCTAGTCAAGTGCTGTAAATTTCAAAACATCGGTCAAGGTCTTACGACTTTATTATTAAAACAATTTCGGTATCAGTTATAAAAAATAGTGTATATATGTATATATATACGTATAAATGTATGCATATATATATATATATATATATATATATATATATATATATATATATATATGTATACATACATGTATATATATATATGCATATATTCATGTATATGTAGGCTATGTATATAGGCTATATATATACATTATATATATATATATATATAGAGTATATATCTATATATATATATATATATATATATATATGTATATATGTATATATATATATATATATATATATATATATATATATATATAGAGAGAGAGAGAGAGAGAGAGAGAGAGAGAGAGAGAAAGAGAGAGATAGAGAGAGAGAAAGAGAGAGAGAGAGAGTATATATGTATATAAAGAACCAAACTAAGCAATTTATCATACTTTATAAGTAACTATGTAATAGTTTAAAACTTACTTTCTGCTGGGTTGAATGTTAAAGCTTCATTGGACGACCACACTTGAAGATATAAAATAAACGAAATTTTAAGTAAATCCAGCCTGTTTGGTCTTAATTTAATGCATGACTTTGATATGACCCAATTCATGATGGCAGCTTCAGATTCACCAGATATTCGCAACACGAATTCAAAATTAAAAGCTGAACGTGACTTTTTGCAATTTCACTTATTCGCAAGATTTTTCTTTTCTCTGTTTCATATTGAATTTGTTACAGATGTAAATCAATTAGGAGGCATATAGTCTTCACTCTGTATATTGAACATAAATTGAACATGCTAATGGAAGCTGTAATTAAAACGAGATTATTGTTTTAATTTTGATTTTAAAACTGTCGTCTTGATAAATATATATATACTGTATATATATATAATATATATATATATATATATATATATATATATATATATAGAGAGAGAGAGAGAGAGAGAGAGAGAGAAAGAGAGAGAGAGAGAGAGAGAGAGAGAAAGAGAGAGAGAGACAGAGAGAGAGAGAGAGAAGAGTGAAAGAGAGAGCGCTAGAAATTTAAGAGAGAATGAGAATATACAATGTACAGTATATCATCCATGAATTTTGCTCATACATCTACTTGTACGAACCGAATATAAATCCTGAATGCATAAACTGAGTATCAGTCGAGTATTCTACAGATTTTTCTATAGGAAAAAAGCTAATAGCGAATTTCATCACTATTCGATGATTTCACAAATAAATAAAAAATAATGTAATGCTTAATAGTAATTAGAATAGGGCCTATTTGTAGTGTGTATTTAAGCATGTAACAACAATTAACAATAATTCATTAGAGAGCTACTGTCATCCATGAAAATATCGAGTACAAGTACTGAATTTATTTGTCCTAGATTGATTTTAAATCTCTTTATCTCTTCGGGATTAAATATTAAATATTTTTACACGAACCTCGTTGAACGAGGATTCAGAATTTAAAACATTAACTGTCAAGATTAAATGAGCTAAATCTGATATTTTTGAAAGCTGTGTTATATGCTTTGGTTCATACCAAAGTAATGATCAAGTGATGATATTTCTCAGGGAATGAGAAAACACCTGTCCAGTAAATGTTAGTCGAACCTGAGGAAAGCATAGGGGGCCCACCTCATCATAATCAGAATCCTCTAAGAATAATAGTATATCAAAAGGAATTTTACAGATGATTTTAAGATCCACTCGAAACAGATAATTTGTTATTTTTTCATTTGACATTGTTGATGTTTATTAAAGCTACGTCATATTAGCAAAGGAACCAGTGTACAAAATTAACATTTTAGTATTTTACTGTTTCTTTTTAAGCATATCTGAAGCTATTGTTCCATACTTAATGCATTCATTGTAATGGCAGCCATTAACTTATAACAACGAAACACTTTTTCAAATTGAAGCTTTTCTGCCAAAGTCCAGGATGGCATTGAAAAAGCATGCACGAAGATATGGGCCTAAAGTTAAAATTCGATTTATTCGTGAAAATTAATAACAACAGGAATAATAACAACAGTTAGAGTGCTACAGTCATCAATGACAACATCGAGCACTACTGAGATAAAATCAAGCCGGCGAGGAAGAATAAGGTCCAACAACGGTGCAAATTCCCTCCCCAAATTTTTTTTATAGAAAAATAAACAGATATTGTAAATATTAAAAATTTAAAAAGAAATAGAAATATTGTTTAGTTGTGAAAATATCAGGCTTAAATATAATTAACTAGAAAATGTATGTATATACATGTATATTTCATATACATGTATGTGTATATAGTGTATATATATATATATATATATATATATATATATTTATATATAAGGAATGATCTTAAAAAAGTCAGCAGGAAAATGAGATGATTTAAAGGTATTATAAATTGAAAAGAACGCCCCTAATCTTTCATCTTCAAGAATTTTTTAAGGTCGAGAGTATTGTGGAAGGGCTATTATTGAAATCTAATGAAATTACAACTAAACAGTATTTTGATGCGCACTACAATATTAAGAATGTTAACACTTTACGGAATTTTGATCCTTTGACAAATTCTGTAGCATAGTTCGATATCTATCATTAATAGCAAGTCCTAAGAGAACACTTAAGCCCTCACTAATGCGGATACCAGCTTTCCATGATCTCATTTTATCATGGTGACCACGGAACAATGAAGCCTTGATTTCATTTTGCAGCAGCAGAAATGTGTCCTTTAAAATTTATACTACCAAATATATAGAGTGAGAGAAAGGGAGAGGTACAAAAATAGAGGGAGAGAATTAAAGAGAGAGGGAGAGAGAGAGAGAAATGGGGGAGAAGGAGAGAGGAAGGAGAGAAAAGAGAGAGAAAGGAGAAATGAGGAAAGAGATCAATGAAAATTTGTGTATGAAAGTAAATATAAAATGAGTGTAATTAATTATCAAACTGATGTAGTTATCACAATTTATCTTTGCGACGGGTAGGCCTCTATAATCATGGAATAATTTAATTCCTTTGCAAGGAAGCGAAAAGGCGTCCTCTGGGCTTTGCAGCATCGGCGTCCTGTTGAGTTTCGAGAAATATATTTAAGCTAAGCCTCTTTTCAATTTACTAAATTGCAAGTTCTACTTGATTAAATATCTAGACGTTAATAAATATTCGTTGATTATACTCAATATCGACTTTTCGTTTGTAAAAGGACGCTAAATATTTATATAGTTATACTTAGTTAATGTCAGAAATGCAGAAAATGTAAATTCACTAATATATTAATATACATCAAACATTTGTATATTATTCCTTGTGCAAAACAGCGATGCAATAATTATACGCGTATAAAATATTCTATTGCAATATTAAAAATAGACATACGAACGTGCCCTACGTAATCCTTGCAGATAAATACTTTTAAACACAATCTTGGGTTTTAATTGCATGATATGCATAGTACATAGAGCAGTTAGCATTGCCTTACTTGCATAGAAAGTATTGGCTACTAAAAACATGAATATTCCTATTCTCATTATGCTTTTCTGTGCTGTGCTGATAACTTTGCCACATCCCACACTAGCCTAATTTTCGATTACAAAGTGAATTCTAGAGTAAAGTCCAATTAGTGGTCTATTTCAAACACTTCAATCATCAGCGTCTTTCGTTTCTTTGTCTCCTTTCGACGAAGATGTGCAATTTCTATGTAACAATAAGTTCATCCCAATTGCTAATATTTCGTAAGTAAAATATTTAGACTTAAATGCGGCATCTTAATCAAAGATTTGGTTCGAGTCTTGCTCAACGTCAGGATCCTCCTGTGTCAGCTGAATGACGGGTATATTCCTATGTGTGTGACTCATCACCGGATCACTTCTTTGTGACAGCTCGCTAACTCCTCGCGCATCATCCAAGGACTCTAAACCCCGCCCCTCACTCGCGTCCGTCATGGACAGAGTCCTGTGTCGAGAGTCAAAGCTTTCGCTAATTAAATCCCGCTCTTCGTTTCCGCCTGGATCCCCACTATTTAAGCTTCTCGTGTCCAAACTGTCTGCATCTTGAGGCAGAGTATCAAAGGCATCGGCTCTTCTTCTTCGACGTCTACCATTTCTATAGGCAGAAACCTCCAATCCACCGCTTGTGCCCATACTTCCTTCAAAACCTAATGCTGGCTGCTCCTTTCCTTCTTCTATCGATGTTGAGTTAGAAGGCAACGGAGGAGGTCTGGCACGATGATGACGATACCTGCCTGACCTCGGAGAACGTCTGCTCGCTACACTGAGCGTGTGCTTGGTCTCTAGGCTGGGATCATACTCGAGGAACTTGTTGAACAGAGCGTCTGTTCTTTCGTCAATGCTGTAATCTCTCTGGGACTTGGTCGGCTGTCTAGAAGCTGCTGCTGAAGCTGCTGATGAAGACCCACTGCTGGAGTGCTTGCTGTGAGATTTCAGTAGCCTCGAGAACAGCGAAGGAGATTTGTTGACAGGCTGATAGTGCAGCTGCTGCTGCTGATGATGATGTCGATGACTTGATTGAAGCTGTTGGAATTTCATTGAAAGCTGCTGAAGCGGCTGCTGATTGTGCAAAGAGGGGTTGTTTTGCTGGAACATCTTCTTCAGGTTTCTAATCTCGCCATCACTAACTCCGCCAGACTCGTTCGTGGGGTCCTGAAGAGTCAAGCTGTCGCAGTTCTGCACCAGCTGTCTCTCGAACTTATACGCTATTCTCTTCTTTTCAGCCGCTCTGCTGACGATAGCACCAGAAGAGTGTCTTCTATACGCGGGCGCATATCCTCCTCCCCATAGACTATTATCTCTCTGCTGTCTATCCCTTCCCAGAGGCGCTTGCCCGTCCCTAAAATCCATTGGCTCATTTTCCATTATAATTCGATCTGAGCGCAGCTGGGACTGACGATACTCAGCGCGAGATATGTACCTCTGACTACCAGACAGGATCAGCTGCTGCTGCTGGAGTGATTGCTGCGCCTCTAAAGACTTGTAGCCACTATCACCACGAAACTGCTCAAGTCTATGCCCATGACCTTCACCTCCAGTGCTGTCCGTGCTACCACCACTAGACCGGAAGGATTCCACCGTGCTTGCTCCGCCTCTCTCAAATGATAGACTACTCTCCGTATCCGTTATGGAGGAACTTACGTCGACCGGAGCTCTAGGTATTGGCAGATCTTGGCGCTGTTTTTGTTCCATCTCTCGCTGCTGTTGTTGTTGCTCCTGTCGCTTTGCTATAGCATTGCGATATTTCTGACGCCTCACGCTTGGAACTCTTCTTAGAGAATCGTCCGGATCATCAGGCGATGCTAGCGGGGTAACAGCTGATGGCACCTGGGATTCCCCTGGTAGATTATCTTTAACTCTTGGCGAGCTTTCCCTGCTGAAGCTTCCAGCAGTGTCGGTACTCATTGATCTCTGGGACGCCACATCACCGGACATTGAAGGAGGAATTTCAGAATCATCCGAATCGAGTTGTTCTGGATCGGTTCTCTCCAGCATAGCTCTCAGTCCCCACAGTTCTCTGGATATCTCGCCGGAAGCAGTCTGGACCAGTCTCCCGTGGGATGGTCGACGACTGGCTGGAGCGGAAGTGGAAGCTAGGGATAATTCCGTATCGACAGCTAAGTCCACAGAAAGCAGCGACAAAGCAGATGTCGATGTTCCAGCTTTAATTCCTATCACATCAGAATCTTTGCTTTCTTCAGAGGTCGCTGCTGTGCTATAGTGATGTACTTGGTCTGGTCTAGATGAAGAAAGATTAACGATATTACGTAAATCGGGAACACTTCTATACTTCAAACCATCTCCGGTATTGCTGAAGCTTTGTCCAGCAGAATGGAATGCGTTAATTGGAAGTGCAGTGGTCGACCTGGAAGTTCTGGCCACGGCCAATGTAGCCCATTCCCTATCCTCCAGTTTCCTCACTTGTTCAATTTCCCCATTCGACTTTATCTCCAGAAGAATGAAGTTCTGAGTTAGTTTTGCGGATTTTAGAGATGTTGTTAGATTAGTATTATTTCCTAGGCTTGTATTGTGGTCTAATATATTTCTAGTTCTTGATTCTTTGCGACCGATTCTAATGCTGTTACGAAATGATCTCAAAGTCATTAAGGACGAGAGAGGGGATGTCGGGGCGTCTCGCTGTACTTCTACTATGATCTTGTGTTTAGCGTTAATAGAACTACACGAAGTCTGCACAGCATTATTCTTACCTAAGTTACTTTTCATACCATGCATCGTGCCTGATGTTGAACGACTTTTCGAACAGTTGTCTTGACTCAAATTACTATTACTGCTATTATTGTTATTAACGTTATTTTTATTATTGTTATTACTTGTGATGATTAATGCGGAGGTTAACGAGGCGTCTTCTAATGCTGTTGTGCTTGATTTCGATTTGATTTTTCCAGATTCTTCCAAAGCAATCGTAATCACTGACTGGCCGGATTGTTCGGAACTCGTGCTGTTTTCTCGACCCGTTGAACCTAGCGAGCTTTTAGCTCCATCGTCAGCTCTTTCCATCTCACAACCATGAGAATGGATACATGGTCTACTGTTTATTCCACTGGATAACTCTCCATGGCATCCAGTTGGTCTATCCTCAGATAAACTGTTGTCGGTCATTGTGGACGCATCGGATAGTTGTCTAACCGGAGCAGACCTGGAAGTGGAAGGCGGTATGGAGGTGGAATCCATCGATGAGTCATCCGGTGAATTAACGGTAAATATGTGTGAATTAGACGGATAGATGCTTGGTTGTAAAACACGTTTGGACGTTACATTTGAAGCTGCGGTAGACTCGTTGTTATTGTTTTGTTCCAGACGGAGTCGAGGTAAATGTGACGTGTGTGGTGACGTAGGCATTGCGTCAGTTTCTCGATTAGTGACGTTATTCCGAGACATATCTTGGTTGATTGAATTTAAAGCTATCACAGGAATAATCTCTGTCAGTTCTTTCAAATGAAATCCTATTTTGTATTCCCCATCCGTGTGTCTGAAAAATCAATGAACAACTAAATATGCATAAGATGATTTTGAATCACATCAGTATTTAGATTTTTCTATCTATCTTTCAATAACTCTCTCTCTCTCTCTTTCTCTCTCTCCCTCTTTTCGCTCTCTCTCTCTCTCTCTCTCTCTCTCTCTCTCTCTCTCTCTCTATATATATATATATATATATATATATATATATATATATATATATTTCTCGCTGGCACTCTTTGACATTGTGTATGGGCTTGATCACCGCAACTAGGTTAAATATGATTTTGTAAATAGTTCTTATAAATGAATGCAGAGCAAGTATGAATGAATGTAGACAAGTATATATAACAATATCACCCTAACCGCGATGTATAAGTAAGACCATTCAGTTTAGTTGTGCTCCTACTAAAGTCAGTGGTTAAAGTAGGTACTGAGATTCAAGAACGGGCAGAGTTTTTTGGGCCCACCTGTAATGCATTTACCGGTCTCCTAGTATCTAATATGGTAATATGGGCCCCTAGCGGGGGAAAACACCTTCATCTTTATAAAGCCTCTCAAAAGATATATAATTTATATCAATCAAATACATAAATACAGGTAGGCTATATTAATCAGCTTAGCGATTAATATATAACCTTCAAAAAGTTGTAATCATATAGCGTCTTGGGATAAAGCTGTATCATACCTAATGATCAAACATTAAATTTTGTATGTTTATGATAATTTAGCTAACTTTTGTAAATGAATTTAAATATATCTATTATAAAAATGACTGTATATTATATTGTAAACGATATTGGCTCTCTCAATCTATAACCAGAAAACTATATTAGGATGAAAACTGGGTGTTCAACTGGATAGGACGCCTTGCGTCCTCTTTGATGGCCTAATTTTTCAATTTCTGATATACATTATTTTGTACTTACAGGAGTTGTTGCACTTATTATTTAGTTTCTGATAATGTTTATTTATGGCGACGGGAAACCACCTCAGAAGTTATACGTTTCCCAAGCTATAGGCTACATAAGGTATGGATAAGGCACAGACTTTGTGCAGGGATTAACTTGTTGATCTAAAGAGTGCTCTTATGAATCGAGAAAGCAGCCTTTGAGTATGAATATGTACATTGAACCTGACACTTGGAAGTGGAAGAACAAGAATGTTTATTTAATTTTTTGCCACATGTTCATTGAAGTTATTACTTTGTTAAACTTTGTGAAATTAAAACATATTTCTCTCTCTCGCTCCACTTTTATTTGTATAATCGTATCATACTAACCGTCTTCCCCTGTATTTATTCCGGGCTATCCCACTGTCTGATGTGGAAGATTCGACCTCACGCAACAATCTTGTGCTGCCTTCCGTAACAGTCTCACCTCTTCGCACTACTCGATGTTGTCCTGAAACATTCAATTATGTGTTTATAAGAAATCTTGCACACATAACAAGGAAAATAAAAGACTCACTGAGACACATATGCCACTCCAAGTGACCCTAAGCCAGCCTAGGCCACACTAAGCCAACCTAAGCCACCCTAAGTTACGTAAGGCACCCTAAGCCACCCTAAGCCACAAAAAACCATCCTGAGATATCCAAATCCACCCGGCGGGGATCGATAGTGTTCGTAAGTTTCACAATTTTGATTTATAGAGAAGTATTGGCGAATTTTCTGAAGAAAAAAAATATTTGGATTTAAAGTCTATAAAAAAATTTTTCTTAACACCTCCAGTAGACTATATACCAATTTAGATAACGATAAGGTGCACTTTTTCAATATTGCATAATTTAATACTGACCAATTATTTTATTTTCAAATACGAATGACAGATACGCTTGCACATAGTTGTTACTTTACCTATATTTATCAATTATTTTGACTGTATTTGCAAATTATTATAACAAAATTTGTCAATTATCTTAACAATTACATTATTTCAGCTACCCCTGTATTTTGTTAATTTTCTTAGACTACGCTATATTAGTCTATTATTGAAACTATATTTCTCACCAATTTGAACTATATTCGTTAATTATTTAACTACATTTGTGTAATATAACTTTTGAGATAAACGTCAAAATCTGCCTAACCAGACTCATCTGAGTAAGGAATTAATTTACTTTACCTTCCATACTCCGAGATTCCTTTTGACATGAAGCGTTGGCTTCTGATTCAGGCTTTAATCTACATGTAGTACATAACAATTAAAATGTATTTGTGGAAATATTGCATAAAGAAAATACATACAAAATACATATAAAATAAAAGTGCTATTTTAAAATGTTGCAAAACTTAAATATTATTTAATAAATATTAGTAGAATGTAGTTGTATTAGACACTTTCAATAATTGTAGCTGCTTAGAAATAAATTCGAATAAATTACAACAATTTTACATAGGCATGGCAATACATGATACCGCAACGAAGGATGCCAACTTCTTGAGATGGGAAATATATAAAAACCCCAACTTCTAATTTAAATAGGTTACAGTATAAAATATGGGAAGGCCTACACAAAAAATAAAGATAAAATTTAGAAACGTACAAAACTTATAAAATTTTTATATTTTATGAAATGAGCATTGATAAAGTCAACTAAACAAAGAGGATAGGCCTATTTCATACTGTAAAATAAATTATCAGCATATTTAGCTAAATCTCTAAATGGAGTATTAATAGGACTACGTTAATATTCTAAGTATAAAACACTTACAAATTGGCAGGCGTGCTGGAAAGAACAAGACATGCAGACTCTTCTTTATAGGATATCCTTTCTTGCTTCACACTTTCTATTGCTTTCATTTCTGCTTCTCTATCTGGACCCCTATCCGTCCAATCTATTTCTGTGAATTTCACACCTGGAAGCAAAATTCCTTCCATTACCACTGGAGTGGACGATACACGAGGACCTGCAACTGAAACATCTTTGAAGTGAGAGCACTTGTCAACACGGGTTTTTCCGGGACTTTCGGAGTAGCCGTCGCTCTTAGGACCTGAGACAAAGAGAGGCACTCGTTGAGGTGAGTTGCCGACCCTGTGTGGAGAGCACGTGTAGCCCCCAGAGCATATCTCAACATCCGATAGGCGCCGTCTAGAAATCAGATTAACAAGAGCTCAGTATTTAGTTGTTCATGGACACCTTTATATATAGCATCATATATAAATATTTTATTATTTATATATGATGCTACTATATTTTAGACGATACATTATATATTAATCATCTACAAGTCCATGAGTTGTTCCAAATTAAAGTTCTTCTAATATTGGATAAATGGAAACGTTGTTATTGCTGCTAAAATTAGAGTTTAACTAGAATAAACTTAAGGACATTTCATTAATAGAGTAGACCAATCCAACGATGTGATCTCAATAAAGTATTGATGAAAAATTGTTCAATAGAATTTAAAAGCTTGTATGACTGAATGATTTATGGGAGCGAATTATGAATTATTCTTAATAATAGGCCCTAACAAATATTAACCTTTTGTCTTAGATGCCCAGTATTCAATCTATTCAATCTAAGTAGTGTGTGTGTGTGTGTGTGTGTGTATGCACATTTCTGTATCTATAATTCTGAAATTTGCACTTAACAGATACCAGTCAATATCGTGCTGATTAGAAGTCGCATTATGTAACCCACTCATCCAGTATCGAATGCAAGTTGACTACGTTAATCTGTTGAATACGTTAATCTGTTGACTACGTTAATTTGACTACGTTAATCTGTTGAATACGTTAATCTGTTGACTACGTTAATTTGTTGACTACGTTAATCTGTTGACTACGTTAATCTGTTGACTACGTTAATTCGTTGACTACGTTAATCTGTTGACTACGTTAATATGTTGGCTACTTACATCTGTTAATACTTGGATGGAGCCAGTGGCGAAGTCGATAAGATATTTGACCGCAAGTCAGATGTTGCGTGGTTCAAAACTTCAAATCCTGGGCTCGCCCGTCACTGACATCGCTTTCGAGTGAGGAAACTGACGTTAACATTAGCCTTACCAGCTTTAGCCTTCATCATCATCATCATCAGTTCCTTGCGTTTTGTACAGAACAGGGCAGTAACATTCCTCCATTCGTTTCTATCATCAGCAATCTTCACAGCGCCTTCCCATGATATGTTTAATGCTCTCAAATCCTTGCTTTAGCCTTACGAACATTAAATTTTAAAGAAGCGCCAGTTTCATTAATTAATTAATTAACTAATTAATAAATTAAATAATTAATTAGTTAATTAATTAATTAATTAAGCTGTTTACGTTTTTCTGATCCTCTGCCGGTGGAGGCACAGTCTACAATAGACGACGACAGAGAGGACGACGATGAGGCCCCCTATCACCCCCGCCACGAGCACGAGCGCCGTGACGTGAGGGGGCACCCCCGCGCTGGTCCCATCAAATCCATCCTCACCGGGTAAAACTTCTCCAGGTAAAATTTCTCCAGGTAAGACTTCTACAGGTAACACTTCAGCAGGAAGCCTGCCCACGACTACTGAGTTATGTCTCGTCGAATCAGGTTCCATGTCTGTATTGAAACATAAAAATCGAAATTGGATTATAATCACTGAAGGGGTCAAAGTACTAGAAAACGTATTATGAACTTCTCTGTGTGTGGCTATATAGTACTCCAGCCACTGGTTTGCTATTACTTAATTACTTAATTCATTATTTAAATTCATTAAAATTCATTCACAATTTCTTTAACGATCTTATTTCAATCGTTGACTCTTTTCGCAAAACAGAGGGCTGTTGATCAATTCCCGTAAGCAACACAGAGAACGCTTCTAATTGCAATTACACATATTACTTTCATTTTTAATTCAGCTCCAAATCATTTTTCACCATTATTTTGAATAAATCTAGCTTAATATTTCTGCACTTCACTAAATTTATTTGAACAAATTTTGAAAATATTTCGTTGAATACTTTGCAGCTACAGTATAGAGAAGTAATACCAGTAGCCGTATAGCGTGCTTCATTGTCTACGATGTAATGGTTATCTACAAGTGTCGTAACAGACTTTTAGGCATGAATCGAGGAAGGCAAGGGAAAACCGTTTAAGAAGTTACATATTTTTAAGATATACGCTAGTAACGCTACATAAGACGTGTTAGGCCTTTGTGAATTATTAACTTGTTAATATATGAAGTGCTCTTTATGGAGCGTGAAATAGTGCGACTCGGAATATGTACCTTAGACCTGCTAATTGACAGAACACTTGAGAGAGAGAGCGAGTGATGAAGTAAAAGCTCTATATGGCGCTATGTATGAAGCACAACAATCTTGTGAAATGGAGTAAAATTGATGTTGATGAGTCTTAATGGGAACTACTTTGGAAAAAATAGTGCGTTTTATGCCTATTTTATTATCTAAACAATGCACCGATAATACTGTGATAAAACAGACCGAGTTATAAATTTTGTACGAATTTATAACTCTGAAAATTAAAATCTGCGTTTAATCTGTGTGTTGTAAAGATAACCTATAAGTTATTATCATAGCAGATGCGCCTTGTGCTTCTCTCTTTATACCCTACTTCTTTCTCTCCCTTTCACTCTCTCTCTCTCTCATTCAACCCCGCTCCCGCAAATTGTAGAGCAGCAGGTCCGTGGTGCATAATTATTAGCTAATTCACGTATCACTATGGGTTTTCCTCTTCAATTATAACTATTTAAGCATTGATTTAAAACTATTCCTAACCTGAGAAAAATGACATATTATTATATAAATCATTGAATTGAATCATTGAATTGAATCATTGAATTGAATCATTGAATTGAATCATTGAATTGAATCATTGAATTGAATCATTGAATTGAATCATTGAATTGAATCATTGAATTGAATCATTGAATTGAATCATTGAATTGAATCATTGAATTGAATCATTGAATTTTAGATACGATAAAATCGCTGTTCAATCTAATCAAGTGTTATAATCATTATCAAAATTATTAATCCTGAATTTACTACTAATTTTCGAATTTAATTATGTTAATGGAATACCTTTTGAAGTTGTTTTACTAGAACGTCTTAGTCTCTAACCTACTAAGTTTGGCTCAAAGTAATTCATCCACGTCGCGACACCGTTGGATGTTCTGGAGAAATATTTATCACCCGTGAATTGTGACTCTAATACTTGCACTCAATGCCCCTGAGAATCTGAATCATGGCTGTCATATATTGGTCTATCGCAGTCTTACTTTTGGAAGGAAATCGTTAATAATATGCATGTGTGGGTGAAATATGGTTATCGCATGAATTATTTTAGGCATTGTAAGTTACATTATGCATGGTATAACGTCGGATATAAAATAATTTATAATTGATACGGAGAACATGAAATAAGAAAAGATACTCAGAGGGCCCTTACGCCAACAACTGAATTTCCATTAATACAATATACCCCGTAAATAAAACTAGCCTCACAGTTATTTGTACTGGGTAGACATGTAATAGGGAACCTTGATCATCTCCACGTATGCATGCATGTATACTATGTATTTAAACAGCAGCGCATGCTGTGTGTTTAGCAAGGATTCTTATTTTTCGCGGATCAACGCAGAGGTGGCCCTGGGCGCCTGCCTCCAAACATGCCGATCACTGACATGTTTCACTGCTCCAGCAGGACACTGCTCTTATTCTCTATTTTCATTATGTTCATAGCTATTTGTACATGTGTATATACACTATGTATATAATAGTAAAAAAAGAGTGAATAAGTAATAACGTTGAACTCTTGGCGGTGAAGGCATGGGGGCAAGTATACAATATGTGGACACTATTCCAAATATTTCGGCCATACTCTTAAAAAATTCCTGGATCCGCCGTGTGGTATACATGTAAACACATGCATATACTATATTTATAAATTTTTTATGCATGAATGCATATAATAATTATATATATATATATATATATTATATACCTTTACAGTGTACATATATATATGCTCTTTACATATAATAGTACAATACAGTATATATATATATATATATATATATATATATATATATACTATACAGTATAATATATACATGTACATTATATATTTTTGCTGTAATATATATATGTATATGTCTCCATCATAGAAATATGAAGATATTGAGAGAATCAAAAGCAGACATAGACATTGATATAGAGACACAGATAGAGACAGAGATGCAGATAGAGACAGAGATACAGATAGAAACAGAGATACAGATAGAGACAGAGATACAGATAGAGACAGAGATACAGATAGAAACAGAGATACAGATAGAGACAGAGATACAGATAGAGATCGCGATACAGATAGAGACAGTGATACAGATAGAGACAGAGATACAGATAGAGGCAGAGATACAGATAGAGATCGAGATACAGCTCGATATAGAGATAGAAAGAAATAAGGATAGAGATATATATGCTGAGATAGAGATGATCGCTTAACATGAATCATTTATCATCACAGTACTAAGCTATCTGACGTCCCATGATAAATCTTCAACTTTTCTCTGAGAATTCTTTAACAAATCGGTCTTTAGTCATAAATTTTCTGATATATTTCTCGCAGTGCTTTTTCTTTCCCTCTCTCTCTCTCTCTTTCTCTCTCTAGCTCTCTCTCTCTCTCTCTCTCTGTCTCTCTCCTGAATTTCTTTTATGTTTTTTTTATATTATACAGCATTTTCATCCAACAAACCATCCCATTTGTTCATGCCATCAGTCTATCTGTCAGTGGATCAATCAATCTGTTCATGTCACTAGTTTGTTTGCTCATATCATCAGCCTGTCTATTCATATCGTCAGCCTATCTATTCATATCAGCAGCTTATCTATTCATATCATCAGTCTATCTATTCATATCATCAGTCTATCTATTCATAGTATCAGTTTATCTATTCATATCATCAGTCTATCTATTCATAGTATCAGTTTATCTATTCATAGTATCAGTCTATCTATTCTTATCTTGAGTCTATCTGTTCATTATTTTTATAATTAGGATATTACCTGCAATTATATTAATTTTATTATTTGATTTTGACATTAAGTGATGAGGTTTATAGGATGGTGGTTTTGTTTTTAAAATACTTGTTTTTTAAGCACAAAGCCATGAGTTTTGAAATCAGTCCTTGTCGTCTCCGAGAGCTCTCCTGCGGTAGATCGACAGACGTTAAACTAAGTTTCATAACGTTGTAGATTATTCGTTACGGAAATATATCGAACACACATAAAAGTTTAAGTGCCTCGCCGTCACTGACATCGTTTTCGAGTGAGAAAACTGACGTTAACATTAACTTTACCAGATTAATGTTTTTTATTTTACACTCAGTTGGTGATAACGTTTGTAAACTAAAGATATAAAGTTATGAAATCTAAATATCCATATTCGAACATTGGTAAGAGTCGATTGATGTTGTATTAGTTAAATGTTTTTAAAGAATTAATCATAGCAATTTTCTCTCACGCCATATCTTGTGCCCTTTCCCCCTCTCTCTGTCTCCATCTATGTCTCTCTGTCTCTTTGTCTCTGTCTGTTTATATGTCTGTCTGTCTCTCTGGCTGTTTCTCTCTCTCTCGCAATGGGTATCTTGCTTTGTAAGTGCTCCTATACTTCAAGAGAAATAAAAGCTCGGAGCCGTTAAATGGTTGGTGATTTTGTAAATCAATAGCATTGCATGTAGTTCAATTGCATCAGAATGGCGTAATCTTGCATATACAAGCTGTAATATCGAAATTGGCAATCGGATAATGTGACTGCAAAAACGAATATTTGCCACATGATATAAGTCTTTGATGCCATAGCGACCGATAGCTTTGTTATCATGTTTTCTATACTAATACGGACATAATTATTTACCATAGTCATGATGCAAGATAGCATCACGCCCATTGCTTAGATCTTTGTAATGTTCCACAAATCAGTAGGTCCAAGGTATTTACACCTACTCAATTGTCTACCCTGTTGACCAACAACTTGATCCAAAGTTTTCAGCACAATGGCAAAGCCTTTCAAGGCCTTGATATAGCTTTTAGCCTAGGAGATATCTCAGGCTTGGGAGGTGATTTCCACTGGTCATGTTTGACTGTGCTTTACAATAGGTGCAGTTTATGACAGGTTTATTTTTTTATAGTCAGGACACAACATAACACTGAAAAGTGATGCTAGCATAGCCTTTAATACAGTAAAATATTTAACGATAAGGGCATAATACACTACCATAGATTAGAATAACAAGAAATTTTGAACCATGCGTATACATGTATATTTGTTATTTTCACCATTGTTTAGAGCGTGATTTAAATAGTGTACCACTTGTTAAACCCGTCCCTGCACGTAGTGTTTCAGAGCACGAAGTGGTTTGTGTCATTTTCCAAGTGGTACTTGACCATCCGTGATAGGTCGCCAATATACTCAAATTCTTATCTGGATGTGTGACCCTAAAATAATAGATTCATTTGTGACCCAAAACTAATGGATTCATGTGTGATCCTAAAATACTAACCCTTAACCCTGTGACCCTTAACACTCTTGCTGCCGATTGGCGCTGTCAATAGCAAAGATATGATTAACCATGGAAAGGATTAATAGTAACCTGCCATGAACATGTAAAGAGGTCTCGAAACGGGACACCGGCCATGACACCGCTATAGAAATTGTCGGAGGTTATTATTATCATTATTTATTAACCCTTGACCTTAACTCTGTGACCCTTATCCCTGTGACCCTTAAAGATTCAGCCTCCCTTCACTTCGCCGGATCGTTTAGATCGGATACAGCGAAAACAGTAGCTTCATGTACTGTTCATGACGACAGATCTAAATGACCTTAATATTTTTCCGTTATTTTAAATATAAGTTAACACTTCTGTCCTTTACCATATAAATTTCAATTAAACTTGTCTATCCCTATACGAAAGCCCCGTATAATACGCGGTGTGGTATCCGTGATGAAAACAGTCAGATAAGAAGGTGAAAATTCATAACGGGAATAGATGTCTTTGACCTACTTCAGAAAGCTAAAACAGAAGAAAATGAGACAGTGCCAAGAGTTAAAGAGTTCCAACCAATAGGAGTTTAAAAGAAATGCTAAAACATCGCTTTAACTGATAGAGAAGCTAATTAGAGGCGCAGCCATCTCTACTCAAGAGGTCTAGTATGATGCTACATATGACTCTTGTATATATGACTCGTCGTCCGTAAAAATTTCTACAAGTTTCTCAGAAATTTAATCTGGAACAGAGTAACTGGAGCTTTATCGAAGGATGTTAGCCGATCCTTGTCCTGATAATGGTTTCAGATAAGGACCTGAGGGAATAACGTCCAACTTTATGAGCCAGCGACAGTAGCTTTTCCATTCTTACTCCAATAATCTCTTGACTCCTCAACTTGCCTGAAGTTTCTTCTATCCTCCCAATTTAAACAGTTCCATTGATCTCTCCATAGGTTAGGCAGATTGAGAAAAGCACTTCATCAATTTAGAAAGTTTTATAAAACACGCGGTTTAGATTAGATTAATTCCGAAAGCCAGTTCATCGCCATATCACTATAATTAAATTAAAAATGTTTGTCACCATTTCTTTAAACATTGAATTGAGTCTAGTGTATGGTTATAGTTTTGAAGTGTCAGAAATAAATGATTATCATTTAATTGACTACATAATCTCTACTCATGTTCACTAGACGAAGAGATTGCTAGGCATAAGTTACCAGTTTTTAAACCTTACTCTGACCTACAGATGCGGTGACGACTTGAGAGCTTCTACTATTTTTACTTCACTCGATTGAAAGAGATTCGAAGAAGATGTTTTATACTAGATAATTTAGAAACGGAGAATATTAGGAATAGAGAATAGAACCTCAGATTTTATTATCGTTATTATAGATGATAAATTATGATAAAAATTACAAATAAAGCTTCAACTAATATTTTTAAAATTATAATATAATACCTCGCACTCAACACCAGTTTCTATAAATTACGAGTTATACTAATAAATACGATTCAAAGATGAGAAGCCGCCCGCAATAATTTACATATGATTTGTGCATCGCATATGGAAGAAATTCTTCAGATAATTTTCCACTTGAAAAGAAATTGAAATTTGCTTACTGCATTGCTATAATACGACGATATAATAGTTTTTATATAATCAGTACATTAATAAAAATCACTAATAATTTATAACTGTCATGCTTAAATCTAATAAATTAAGCAAAATAATCTAATATCATTTATTTCGTTTTTAGTAATTTTCTTTGTCATTATTAAATAAAATCTATTTCTAATTAATCTTTGATTGAATTTTAAAATTGTCAAGAATTACTAAAAGTGATGACTGACAGAGAGGCCAATGTGATAAATTTATTGGAAGAAATATAATTAAAATTAGAAAGCTGGTATGACATTAATTAACAAAGAATCAAGTAAGGATTTCAGCACTATTTATTAATGAATTCATAAGATATGACACTGATATTACAATAACTGTACAATATAAAACAAAGCGATGCAGGCCTATAATGTATTCTTAAACTTGATTTGCAGAAAAAAACCATAAGAAAAATTCTACTTTTTTCAATTGCAACAGCAAGAATTAGTAAGCCAAGGCCAAATTCGATGAACATTTGTAAGACTTAGTAAAAATAGGCATTATAGTGAAATGATCAACTTTGTTGATATCTATCACTTTTTAATACCACATGTTTAAACCGTTAGGAAATTTATTCCATTTTCCATGTAACCAGTCCAGTGAATGTCCAAGATTTTACTCTCGGTTTAGCGCGGCTGGGATTTGAACCCACGAGGGTTCATGTCACCTCAGGATCTGTTATTTAAAACTTCATGACGTTACCCCTGCGCTATTATTATTATTAGTAAACGGTGTAAATATGAAATGCTTGAGAATCAGTGGATGAATTGACAAATGGAGGCGTGGGCGCTAACAGTATTTAACTCTTCACTTTATCTCACAACACTCCGACCTTCTCAACTGTCACTCACACCGCCTGCGGTTTAGATTGTCCACCTGATTTCTTCCCAGAGTGACTCAGTATTTATTCTACGTTAAACTGAGCATTCTTATCTATCCGATGTTCAGCCAAGTGGCAGGTCCAAGGTGCATATTCATACTCTGCTTTCACTCTGCATATTCGCACCCAAATATCAAATAGCTAATCCTTTCACAAAAGGGTATGCCTCATCCATAACTTTGAACCCTAAAGGAAAAGCATTGGTGTGTGATAATGTGTGTCATTGGTGTGACGGTTGTGTGATAGTTGTTTAATGGTTGCATGATAGTTGTGTGATAGTTGTGTGATAGTTGTGTGATAGTTGTGTTATAGTTATGTGATAGTTGTGTTATAGTTGTGTGATAGTTGTGTGATAGTTGTGTGATAGTTGTGCGATAGTTGTGTGATAGTTGTGTGATAGTTGTGTGACAGTTGTGTGATAGTTGTGTGATAGTTGTGTGATAGTTATGTGATAGTTGTGTGATAGTTGTGTGACAGTTGAGTGATAGTTGTGTGATAGTTGTGTGATAGTTGTGTGATAGTTGTGTGATAGTTATGTGACAGTTGTGTGATAGTTGTGTGACAGTTGAGTGATAGTTGTGTGATAGTTGTGTGATAGTTGTGTGATAGTTGTGCGATAGTTATGTGATAGTTATGTTATAGTTATGTGATAGTTATATGATAGTTGTGTGATAGTTGTGTGATAGTTGTGTGACAGTTGTGTGACAGTTGTGTGATAGTTGTGTGATAGTTGTGTGATAGTTATGTGATAGTTGTGTGATAGTTGTGTGACAGTTGAGTGATAGTTGTGTGATAGTTGTGTGATAGTTGTGTGATAGTTGTGTGATAGTTATGTGACAGTTGTGTGATAGTTGTGTGACAGTTGAGTGATAGTTGTGTGATAGTTGTGTGATAGTTGTGTGATAGTTGTGTGATAGTTATGTGATAGTTATGTTATAGTTATGTGATAGTTATGTGATAGTTGTGTGATAGTTGTGTGATAGTTATGTGATAGTTATGTGATAGTTATGTGATAGTTCTGTGATAGTTGTGTGATAGTTATGTGATAGTTGTGTGACAGTTGTGTGACGGTTGTGTGATAGTTGTGTGATAGTTATGTGATAGTTATGTGATAGTTGTGTGACAGTTGTGTGACGGTTGTGTGATAGTTGTGTTAGAATTTGGAAAAAGTCTGGCTTGGGTTGATCAATCATCGTATCTTAAATTATTCCTATTTTTGGAATGAATCTCCAAATGAATGATTAATCTAAATTAATCGTCCTAGTGATATGATTGCTTTATCACTAGTGACTTTTGTCAAGAGCTTTCTCGTATAACTTTCCATCATATTATAACACTAATTTAATAGGATAGCTGAGTAATATGTTCCGAGAAAGTTGAATTTAAAGCGGTTAATGAGGCAATGAGGAAATCAACGAGAAACCACCTCAGAAGCCATATTTTTCCCAAGCTATATGCTACATAAGTTATAGATAAGGCATAGACTTTCTGAAGGGATTAACTTGTTGGTCCAAGGAGTGCTCTTATGGAGAAAGAAAGAAGACTTTAAGTATGAACATGTACCTTGAACCTGCTACTTGGCAGAGGAATGAAGAGAGAGAGAGAAAGAGAGAGAGAGAGAGAAAGAGGTAATTTCTTCATTGGACCTTTCTTTCTTCAGTTGCTGAAAACAGTAAGTTTAATACGTCTTTACTTTTCAAGAGGATGAACCTCCGCTAAAGTAATCATCATTTCGCAATTGAAACCTAAAGTCAATATCGTCGATTTGCTGCAAGTAAAATTTCAGTTATTCTAATAGTCGAATAGTACGTGGCAATCCGCAGGAATGATTATTAGATTGTAATACTTATTGTCGCCACGTTTGCATCCTGATACGACGCTTTTGCTTGCAAGCTGCTGCTAGGCTAGTAAAATTACGTCTTATTTGCAGAAGTCTTTGACTAAATAAACATAATTCTTTGTATTGAAATAAATATACTTCTCTCTCTCTCTCTCTAATTAAAAGAAATAGAAAGCAACGACATCTGATTTGATTTCAAATACTGCGAGGTAAACAAAGAAGATCCATCAATTCAATATAGCATCCACGTTTGCCAAAATCTCTGCCTTTCCTATACGCCTGTCGTTGCTAAATAAAATTTTCCATTTTTCATTCTTTTTCCATCTTTCATTCTTTTTCAGCATTCAGCCGTCTTCACTCTCTCATTCGTAGTCAGGAAGACAGTGAACCATGTTTTGTCGGTGTCAATCTCGAGTTGGATTTTCTGCTAGCGAATGCGAATAATATAAGTTTAGCAGTGGAATCATAAAGAAGCTGTCTGTCGCAAATAAACTAACATTGTGTGAGCATAAAGCTAATCGTAGCTCATCCATCAGTAGAAACACATAGTGTCTGAGCATATGGCTAATCATAGCATATCTATCAGTAGAGACACATAGTTTAGCTGCGTCTCAATGAAGGAAGTTAAGCTACATCGGGCCTGGTAAAAGCAAGGGTCTATGAACGCTTTTGAAGACAACTATGGTTGACAATTGTGAATGAAAAATCTCGAGGCAGTAGGGAGGTTATTCTTAAATTCGCACCGGCTGCATTCAGTCTTCTATCAAAGGCAACGGTCACTAAGAACCACGGAGAGAAAGGAGAACGTACCGAAAGCAACAAGAACAGCAGCTAAGAAAGGACACATTGTAAACACATGCGGTTGTCATGTGTGTAACCATAAGACGAAATAATAATTCTATAGTGACTTAGCCCATACAATAGGCAGCAAATGTAATGCGGGCTTTTAGAAGTATCACAGTGACAGCGGAGCAGCATTAGAGAGTTTCATTTCAAGCGTTTATGCAGTATAAATAAACAAATAAATTAAGTAAGTAATCAAATAAATAAGCATGGGCTTTCGCACAATTGAATAATTTACATGAATTGCAATTAAATGTGCCTATCAATCAAATAATATAATCAATCGATCAATTAATCAACCAATCAATCAATCCATAACGTCTTTATATTAATCATAGGCATAGTGGGCTACCACATGTATGACTTAAGTATAACCCCAAGCCGATTGATTTATACTTCAAGGGCAAATAATTATGCTTAATAATTTTTAAATATCGTATGGTGACAAGTAGTAGGGCCTTCGGTTCACCGTAGAACCATAGATTTAATATAGTCTTTAGGATATTGTGAATTGTACTGGTAGAGAGGTCAGTTGGCAGACTATAGTTCTAAAGGTTTAATCAGAAAATAACAGTTTTAAATTTGACATTTAGAGTTTTAACGCTGGCTGCTAGATTATGAATACTAAGCTCATTGTAACTTTATCACATGGTTCCCACTTACAATGAAAGCTCCATTTATTGCCTTTAACACAATCGACCTTCATATGTTTTCCAAATGAAAAATTTTGTGTCGACAGAAAAAAAGCCAAAAAGCAAAGGTCAGGCCAATTAATAAAGACATTACATTCGCCTGACTATGAAAAATTTTCCACGATGAAAAAATAAAAAAATGACGAATGGGCAATATGTGTGTAGAATGCTTGTAGAATGGAAGAGATTATTTCCTTAGAACGAGATTAATTATTTAAAATCGTTAAACAGCAGTACGTGAAATAATTATTTGAAAGCAATTACTCTTATGCGATATAGTCACTCAGATAGTAATTTAGTGAGGCCAATAATTAACAAATATTAATTGCTTGATTCTAATTTATATATCTATTTACATGCTTATGCATTTACATATTCATATCCACATGAATATACTAAATCCAGTTAGGCTATCTAGTAACATATGATCCGGATGACATATTATAGTTTAAAAATATATAATTTGAAATTGAAGCATAGACTGAGACACTGGTAAGCAAGAATGGATCATACATGATGATATCTCTTGAGATACAGTTACATTTTTGAAACAAAAATGTACGAAGTTTTATTATATTCTGAATTGAGACGTTAAAGATGCAGGAATGTGGATAGATAGTGAGTTCAGTGTGACAAGACACTAATCTAGAAGGTTCAGGACGGGTTTATGAGGTGAATGTGTGGCGGAATGGAACCATTCAATGCCAAATAGCTCTGTTCCATTTAACCGTTTGGGAATTTCGAATCTAATTCAATGCAGTTGTAGTCTACTGCAATAGAAAATGATTTTTCTTATGTAATATTACGTTCATTGACTTTTCCAGAGTTACAATTGAATTTAATGTTAACCAGAGCAGATTAACTCAACTGAACATCTCACAATTTACATCTCTTTTTGAACAAATTTCTGATATTAATATTTCAATAATATCTAATATCAATTAATATTTCATTATCATCGTAATCATCATCATCTTCTTTATCTCATCATCATCATCATCATCATCGTTATCATCATCATTATCATCATCGTCGTCATCATCATCATTATCATCATCATTATCAACATCATTAATATTTTATAGCTATTTAAAAAATTTCTACATGAAATTAAAAAATATAAGTTTACTATAAGTAGTTGGTATACGAAGACAGGAATGAGTGTTTCTGGGTGGTATTAGGTTCTACTGTAGACATTTTTGAGATTTAAATTTAAATTTAAATCAAATTTTTATGTAGCTTATTATTATTGATCTCTTTCTCTAAAGGAACCTCGAAGACCGATATGACACTGCTATATAAGTTTTAGTTGTTAATAATAGTAATATCATCATCATCTTCTCTTGAACCCTAGTTTAACTGTAGGCTAGGAATTAGATAATTTTGTTTAAATTACTAGAGATTTGGCGCTCACTAATTGAATGCATTTTCTGACGTTGATTTGGATCTTTGTGCGTTGCCGACTTCTACACGTGAAGTCCACGAGTGACCATTCTTCAGCAATCCTTACACATCACGGGAGTGTTAATAGTGAAATCTTAACATTTGAAAGAATGGTATATCGCAATACTGAGAGCGAAGGTGTTATGTATCATGCACCTGCCAGTACGTAGTTCACTGAGAGAGACAAACAGTGAGAGAGAGAGAGATAGAGAGAGGGAGAGACACACAATGAGAGAGAGAGAGGGAGAGAGATCATCATTCCTTTTTCTCAGCACACCTCGACTACTTATTGAAAGTCATTGTGAATTCTTCACTGTTCTCTTCTCACATCAGCTGTAACACGTTCGCGCGAGCTGAGAATTTTAACGTCGTGGACACAACAGCCTTACGAAAAGCTATCAGTATCGAAAATCTTCACAATTTTTAAATTGCTGCGCTCACAGCAGCACGGCTTGTTACTGCGCCAAGCTGCATCAGCGCAGCATTGGCTTCTGCGGGAGCGTCAGTGATCGAAAACCGCAGTCAATGCTGCTTGAAATCATGGACGTTATATGGACCGGTAAGCTCAAATCAGTTTTCTATTATTCAATCTTATTTGCTAAGAAAATGTGCGAATTAGCTATTTCTCTTTATATTGACCTGAAGAATAGATTTCATTTCATATAATCAATAGTCATTTTACTTAATTTTAAGTTTTTGCGTGATTTATTAGCTATTTTATTACTTTTTATTAGTTAAACATATTTCCGTAAGTGGTAATTAAGTATAGAAAATGGAAATTATCCATCAAAGATATCATTGTATTAAATTTTCAGCTAAGGTAGCTACTTTAACACAAAATTTGCTTATTTTCTCCAATATATTAAGTTTGGTGACCTCTAAAACAAATAATAGTGACCTGATTCCAAAATGTTAGTAAATTCAAGTTAATGGCCACCATTGTTCTAAGTATAAAAGTAAATACTGACGATTTAATGAACTGAAAACTATAATATTAAATTGTTGATACTTTTGAAAAGTTATTGAACCTTATGAAAGATAATCCAAAAATAATTACGAGCATCAGGATAGTAAAGATTGAAAATTAACTTGATTGTAAGTGGTCAAACGCTGAAACCTTAAGAAATTAAACTAAAGCTCAAAACTTATTCTAAGAATACATGTTGCCATCAAAATCTAAGTTAATCGCTTGACGAGAGTTAAGCATTAAGCCGCAGAATACCAGTCAGACTCTTTTAGAAATCTCTGGTTGGATAGTGGAGAGGCGGAAACGACCGCTTCAGTTGCCGGATTAAATTCCTGTGGAAAATGTCGGCTGCGACAAACAACGTTACTACAGTGGGAGAGCAGAAGGTCGTGCGGTGTTCCTGAGATCTCATGACTAAAAGCTTCGCAATCGAATAAAACAGCGAATTTAGCGTAAAAGAGACCGCGTCTCTGCAAAACTGGCGAAAAATAGCGTCGTCTCCGCTAGTCGCTAAAGACGTTGCAGCGAATGCATCATCGCCACGTTTCGTGATGTATCACTGCTGAGAAAACAAATTTAAAAGATAGCAGCTGATGGTCATTTCAGAGAGTTATCTTAAGTGCAAAGCAGCTTCTCTAAATGTATCGGACACGCACGTGTAAGTCTGCAAAACTGGGAATCACGACGATAGAATGATGCTTATAAATTAGTCCACACGGAAGTGACCAGAGGGTTATGTCTTGTTTGCTACATCAGCAAAATTTTTCGCGTGCTGCCATTTGTTTACAGTTCTATATGATATCAGTTTTAAATACACAATAAACATTAGATGTTGGTGTTATAAGTGTTGTTATATGTGTTATATGTTATGTGTGTTATATGTATTGTTATATGTTGTTATATGTGGTGTTATATGTGTTGTTAGATTTAACGCATTTCTAAGAGCATTAATCTTTAATGTCTCCTTACCAAGTTTGCTTTCTCTCCCAAGGCTCTCTCTCTCTCTTTCTCTCTCTCTCTCTCTCTCTCTCTCTTTCTCTCTTTCATTTAAACTCTTTAATTTTCAAATTTTATAAAATCTTACTGCCTGGGGGAGTTGTGCTCATAATTTTACAGATTCAAAAATTTTTAACTTCCAAAAACGATAATTTCCAGAATTAGTGGACGTGATTTCGTTAAAACCTCATCGGAAACCTTATTTTCTATCATGTATTTTAGACAGGTTGTATCTCTTCTATTAATATAGTTAAATAATTAATTAAAAGAAAGCTCAAATATAAACAAATAGCCGGAGAAATGGGCTAATAATAGTTATGTTATGAACTACGTTATGAACTTACCATGACTAATTAGGCCTAATAGAGATCACTACAACAACCTGTGAGAATACACTATATCAGTCTAGATGTAGTGCTAGAACCTACTAGAACACTAACTTTCAGTAGACATACTCTAAAGCTAGGCAAGCCTAAAACCATACCTTTATGGAAAAATCCAAGTATTTAATCCTTATATAATCCTTGTTCTTACTATAAAATGATTTTCTTTACATTATTAAGTTTAAGAAATAGATTTTGTGATAGAATTCTTATTTCACTAAATTTTATCAGAAGTAGTTGAGTGGACTAGAAGTCTGTTGAGTGTTTTTCTCTGATATAACTTTTATTTTGATTCTTAAAGTCTCCGCTAGTATTACTGCATACTAAGTTTAGCCTCTGAAATATCATCGAGTAGAAATTTTACGAGAAATTTGTCTCTGATAAAAATAACCGAAATGGAAACTCTTAATTCTGTGACAGACGATTCACACTGAACATGAAAAGGGTTATTTATAATTTCTGGGTTCAAATTACCTGTAGAACTGAAAGCTATGATATAACTCTATCGAGACGGCTAATAACGCTATGGAGTGAGGCGTTATTTAATCGTCAAATCCAGGCGGTTTCGATTACCTCATTCAGTATCGAAAGATTGATGGGCTGGATAGAGATTGTTCATCCTGGAAATCTTGCAGTATAGCTACAGAAACTTGTATGTGTCTAGTAAAGGTCAACTAATGCAGTTTCTAAAAAGCTAGAGGAAATAACTTGAGGCTTGATTTAGAGCACTTGGTTTAGCTGCGCGTCAAAGAACGAAATCCAGCTACGTAGGGGCCGGTTAGTATATGGATGGTGGTCTTGGAAGATAGAGAGCTGACAGCTTGGCGTGAAAACAATTCCCCGGGGTGTTGGAAGGTTATTCTTAAATCCGCACTGGCTGCATTCAATGCTCTAGAGAAGACAACTATTAATAACCATAGCGAGGAGGAGGAAATAGCGAAAACTATAAAAACAGAATTTAAACAAAGCAACTCTATGGCACTTGCTGTATGTCATATGTGTAATCTTAACACAAATCTTACCACATAATATCAAATGTAATTTTAGTGATGTTTAATTGTGGTATGAATCTTATAACAAAGATGGGCTGTGCCGGTTGGATGTCGCCAAGTTGTTCGACTTTGGATCAATAGATACTGGATTCGCATTCAGTGTTTGTCCCTTCACTGATGTGCTTTCGAGACAGAACGATGAGGTCAAGGTCAGCGTCATCTCGGTTTAGCTTTGGATTTTAGCTTTAACATTGGAATCTTCATTGGTAGAAATTTATTGACAATTGTACTGACCACTCAGCGAACCCTAGAGCATTAGAAATACGAACCTTTTACTTATTATTTGATAGAACACTATACTATTTAGCAGCTGATTGGCTAGACGTGTATCACTTTTAACAATATTTTTCAATCTTCATCTAATGCTGACGTTCCCTACTGCTAAGTGCTGTTACGTATTAATTTAATAATAAAAAGGGAACCATATAGCCCCGGGTATAAATATATATATATATATATATATATATATATATACCAGTGCGGCATCGATTAATTTTATAGGTATTTATAGCAAGCATCGCAAAATTGGGAACTTCATAAAAACAAATTTAGGCGACAGGTTTGACGTCATTACGGTAACTCAGTTGAAACGGAAGCCGAGAGTTTACGGAACAATGGCTCGCTCACTCAAGGTTAATCAGCACTCAATCAATCTCGCTCAGCAGCGGCGTCCATGACATATTTAGTGCTTAGAGCTTTGGTCACATTGCTGAAGTTGTTAATAATGATAGAAAATGCAAGTGAAAGTAATAAAAAGTAGCTCGATAATATTCAATAGAATTCATGAATTTAATACTTCATTGTACTGTATCATCATCATCATCATCATCCTCCCTTGAATCCCAGTTTAACCAGGGTCGGGATAAAAATAGACTGTCTCAAATCCTCTCTGTCCTACATCGTAACATCAGCCAATCCCCTATTTGAGACTTTTCCATTCGTTTAAATTTTTGTAGCAATTTCTGGAGCCTAAGCACTCACCAACCGAATGACCTTTCTGACATTGGTTTGGATCTTAGTGCTTTAGTCGCCTTCTACGACACGTGCAGTCACCGGTTGGTCAATTCTTCAAACAAACCGGACACAATATGAGGCTTATACTATATATATATATATATATATATATATATATATATATATATATATATAAACATGTATATATATATATATACATGTATATACTTGTAAATACCTGTATATACAGTATATACAGACTGGGGCAAAAAAAAGTCCCCTAGCGAAATCTCAATAACTTTAAGAAAACTCAAAATATCTCTACGAAATTTTTGGAGCTTCTAGGGGAGGAATTTCTGCGTATATCCTGCAAATTTGATGAAACTATTTTCATTAGTTACGAAATTACAGCATTTCTACGAGAAAAGTGCTAAAATTAATTTTAACAAGGCTTTTCGAAATATCAGTCGTTCCTTTTAACGAAAATAACGACCCTGAAAAGGGCCGTTTACTTAAGTGGTGGAGTTTAAGACTGCACTACCTTGTTAGCTACTCCAATAAATGATGCTTAAAATTCGTTCTTATGTTAAAATTATTCCTAAATTTAGAAGAAAATGTCCGGTACTTTTGTTTAAAAAAAACTTGTTAAAATTGATTTTAACATTTTTTTCGAAGAAACGCTGTATTTTTGTTACTTCTGAATATATTTTCATCAAATTTGTAGGATATGTAGAAATTCCTCCTCTGGAATCTCCGAAAATTTTGTAAAACTATTTTGAGTTTTGTCCAAATTATTAAGACTTTTGGTAAAAAAAGCCTTTTTAAAACTGATTTTGCACTTTTTTCGTAGAAACGCTGTAATATTTTTCCTGCTCAATAGATTTTCATCAAATTTGCAAGATTTACGCAGAAATTCCTCCCCTAGAAGCTCCGTAATTTCGTAGAGAAATTTTGAGTTTTCTTAAAGTTATTGAGATCTCGCTAGAGGATTATCATTATTGCCCCAGTCTGTATATGCGTATGAATACCATATATATATATATATATATATATATATATATATATATATAAAGCTGGTAAAGCTAAGGTTAACGTCAGTTTCCTCACTCGAAAGCGTTGTCAGTGACGGGCGAGCCCAGGATTTGAACCCGCATTAACTGATCCGCGGTCGAGTATCTTACCGACTTCGCCACTGACTCCAGCCGGATATATATATATATATATATATATATATATATAATGTATATATATAAAAAAAAATATATATATATATATATAATGCTTCATCTGTTCAATAACTATGCAGTCTTAATCTATCGGAGTACATAAAATACATACATGTACATAATAATATACTTTTATCAAATCAACTAACAGCAATGTAAACTATAATGATAAAAAATGACAGTTGAATTGCTGAGGCAACCTATAAGCGATAGCATAAATGCACTATCTCTAATAAAAAGTCAATGATTTAATTTACCAAAATTATTTTCTTAAGTATGAACAGTAATTTAGAGACAATGCATTAAATGCAATCTGACGCCATGCTAACATTTAGCAATAACCTTTGAAAGCAGCATGCAATAGAAATTTATTTATCTTTAAGTGCAATTAATATTCCACTATTAAATCTTCGCATAGAAGCTTTTAATTAACAAATCCCTACCGTTAAAATTCATTTAAATCTGCTTGAAGCAACAAAGAGTAGAAATCAATTCAAGAGCGTAGCGCTATGGCACCAATTTGCGGACAGCTGAAGATCGATATGTGTTTGTATTTATCAGGTATGCTTACTTTCTTTACGATAACATTTTCTTCTCGTCAAATCGTTCAATACTTGTCACCTGGTACTCCGGTATCTTCGATTAAAAACTGAAACATCACGACGAATGAGGAATTTGATAGTGCACTATTAATAGAGGGTGCATTCAAAGTGACGATTTGTAGAGTATTGAAGAGTAAAGAGACAAACCGAGATTAGGGACGACGACGGCGTTAATAATGATGACATGATATCGCACATAGGTATAAGAAGTGCAGGAAATTATAAACTAAAATGATTAACAGGATTAATAATTAAATTGCCATTATATATAGATATCAAAGTAAAAATTAGGAAATAAGAGTTAATTGAAATGATTAAAGTAGGCCTACAGTAACGACTGACAAAGTGATGTTTTGTAAATATAAATAAAGAACAGTTAACTAAGATAATTAATTAACATGACAAATACCAAAAATACAATTACACAAAGAGAAATCAAAATGATTTTTGGTAAAAAGCTGGTAAATCTAAGGTTATTGTGAGTTTCCTCACTCGAAATCTATGTCAGTAACATGTTGAATGTTACATGTTAATATTTCTTTTCTACAAAACAGTCTGTTGGCTTTGTTTTTAGAGAACGAAAAGCCACCAGGCTAAGTTACACGTTTTTTGCGTCACAATTCGTACAGTCAGAGACGATCCCACTGGGATTTGAACCAATATCCTCCTGTTCAGCCCTGAAACCTGGATAGTGAACATGTAAATGAATGATATTATCACTCTTTTCTAGATATTTTAGATATATTTTCTAGATATATTAGTTATATTTCATTGATCTTTAACAGCACAGAAGTTTCCAAATAGTATAAATTAGAATGATGTTCAGTACACCTACGATTAATTATTGCATGCTATTGATATTTCACTATAAAAGTTGCTGTTGCTGATTTGAATTTTTAATTGTCTACCATTGAGTTAGTGAAATAAATATATAAGAAATAACTTTCAACAAGTGACTAGAAATTTTACACATAACTAAACCTTTTCACCATTCCCCTTTTCCACCTTTCCATTTGACTCAGCCGTAGCAATAACGAAAAAGTTAATCGAACTTATGCAGAATGGAATAAAAGCAACGAAGCACAATGCGCACGATTCATATCGGCTGAACTAATTTGCTCAGCGGGCGTGACAAAGCACTACGTGACAATAGTAATAAATCCCGACTGTCTAGACTTCCTAACCGTCACCCAACGACCCTACCGCAGTGAAAACTCCCACAGGATATTTAGCAGAAAGTCAGGTAACTTCCACCTCTGCATTCATCAACAGTGACGACTGTGCTTAAAATTAGAATTCTGCCAGCATCTCAACTACTTCCGGTCGAGCGTGATTGATGACGTCATCAACGTCTGGGCGGATTGGCGAGTGACATGGGTTGTTGCGGACGTTTATCGGAAATCATTCCGTACTAACAGGAACTGCTGTGCCACTGTTACATATACTCTCCTAGCAGACCTACACTGCTATATTTACTCATTGCGCTGTTCTAAAATAAGCCATCATTGAACTCTATTTGAAGGGTGGGCAACAGCCATTATTGACTGGTTGGTTCCTAGTACATCACTGTTATGAATGATAGAATGGTTTATAAACTGTTTATAAAATTCTAATTGGACTTCTTCTGCGTTCTATCTGTGTTACGTATGAATAGATTAAATGAATAACGTGGGGGCCCTAACATGAGATTAAACCCTATCAAAGGCAGCGATTACTAATAAAACGGAGAGGAAAGGATCAAATAACGAAGACAACGTTAACTAAACTAAGAAAGAAAACTTTTAAAGCGTGCGGTTGTTATGCGTGGTTAATATACGATAATAATCTAAATAAGGCTAATTAAAATAAAATAAAATCGTATCAAAAACCACACTTTCATAATTTAAACACAACACTAGGCATTTTAAAAAAGAAAAGAAATTTCTTACAGATTAAGCCTTGTAAATCTGAAAAGGTAAAACTAATTTTAATATCAGCTTATCTGTCTAGAAACAATGTCAGTGACAGGAACGACACAGGATTTAAGCCACACACCTACTATTTCACATTCGGAAACAGAATCAATTCAGTCACCCCTTCGATTGATGTATATTTTCTATTGTATTATTGTAGAGGATAATTTAGAATACATACCTTGAAACTAACTAGAGAGAGAGAGAGAGAGAGAGAGAGAGAGAGAGAGAGAGAGAGAGAGAGAGAGAGAGAGAGAGAGAGAGCGGCAGAGAGGAACAAAGATAGAAAAGAAAGATCTTTAGTTGACTAATTACCAAAATTGTTATTTGCAATTAATTTTGAGTAGAACTGAAAAAATTTAATAACGATAAATTTTCTAAAGGTAAATTTCTAACAAACTTCTAACGGTAGTGATAGGATCATGTAAATAAATATAGACAATTCTTATGCAAGTTAATTGTTTCTAACATCATTTCTACTGCGCCATTCGGTGTATAATTTTGTTGCTCTGAATTTATTATTTTGGTATAATTAATTAAACAAACGCATACGTCACATACATCAAAATAAATGCAAAAATTGGCCTTGAACCAGTTTCGATCTTAGGACTGCTGTACTACTTAAAGAATTCTAGCATAGCATTCAATTGAATTTTAATGACAAAATGGAATTACATTGAATTACATGACGGGTAAATAATCTTACAGATTGTACGCTAAATAATTTCATTATATGATATATTATACATGTATATTAGAATTTCTGCATTACATTTTCAGTATTGGTCTAAATTCTCGAAACATTTTGTCAGGCTCCGAGCTTGAGTTGCTGGTACATGATCGGCATATGAATGACAGATTAGGAAAAGATATGACGGATTAACCGCTGTGTTGTCATAATGTTGTCAGCGATTCCAAGCAGCCTGACAGGAGAAACACAATGGTATTATTATAATACAAATCCGATAAATAGAACGATACTGAGAGTATTATAGAGCGAGACAAAGAGAAATGGAGAGAGAAATACAGAGACACACACACAGACATACAAATGGATAGATCATGGACAGAGATAGAGAGAGAGAGAGAGAGAGAGAGGGAGATAGAGAGAGAGAGAGAGAGAATGACATAGAGAAAACATAGCAAACAGGACTAAGGAACCGGAACTGAATGTGAGTGATCAAAAACGTTATATTGAAAATATATTACTATAGTTGGTTCAACAAAAGTTGACACAAGTAATTAAATACAAAACTAAAGAGAATGTCAAAAATTGAAGATACAATTATTGTCAGTTTATTTTTCTCTCTTTCTCTGTCTCTTACTTAGTGTACTGCCCACTGGCAGGTCCATGATATTTAACGCCTCCTCTCTTCTCTGTCTTCCGCTTTATTCTTCATGTCTACATGTGAGTGGATCTCTAAATCATACCTAATCTCGACCTGTCTCTGCCTCTATTTCCTTCAATTCTGCCTTTTATGACCTCTTTTAATAGACTCCCCCTTAGTATGTGTCCTCTCTCTCTTTCTCTCTCTCTCTTCCTCTCCAACTCTTAGTGCACTGCCTACTGGCAGGTCCATGGTATATAACGCCTCCATTCTTCTCTGTCTTCCGCTTTTCTTTTCATTTCCACAAATGTGGAAATGAAAGAATATGTCCTATCCAACTCTTATTCCTATTTCATAATACAACTGTCTATGTTTATCAAATCTCTCCAGAATTTCCTCATTTGTAACCTTTTGAGTCCAGCTAATCCTTTCCATTCTTTTCCATATACACATTTCCAATGCCTCTGGTTTCCTAATATCTTCCTTTCTTAAGGTCCATGTAGAAACATATTAGGAAACTAGAGGCATTGAAAATGTGGATATGGAGAATAATGGATAGGATTAGCTGTTTATTTACGGTAAAGAATTATGTAAGAAGCGAATATGACTTTGAATTTAGCACAAGACAGTGATTGTTTTCTGTGAAGTGAGCACTAGATAGTGGTGCTTTGCGTTAAGTGAGCACGAGATAGTGGTGTTTTGTTGTGAAGTGAGCGAGAGATAGTGGCGTTTTGTGTGAGAAGCTGTCAACCTTTGGGTGGTCAGTGTTTACATTGGATGCTCTGGAACTAGTCAGGCGGTTAACCGATCGACGATGCGGAACAAAATAGACGCCTCACTTAGCCCTAGCCAAGACGAGACGGAGTGATCCAAGGAGATTTATTCGGATGGCGATCCTTGGACGCGCCTGATTGTAGAGTCGAGGAAGTGGAATGGCATTAGAAGGGAGCAGTCCACAATGCGTCCGTCATTATGTGACGTCATTGTGACGTATTTCAAATACCGGTAGAGGTAAAGCAAAGTAGTTCAAAGATTGAATCGCAAGATGAATTATGGGCGTTGAAAGATTCGCCAAATCGCTTAAATCGAATAAAGCAGCGTGAAATTAAGCTTTAGAATTAAATTAGCCTGAAATTAAACAAAGAGAGATTAGAGAGAATTACAGAATTTATCAAATAAAACCTGGTAAGCGAGAATAAAAAGTTGTATTTAAGTATTTAAGCCTGTTTTATCTTCAAACTTGTATATTAATTTATCTTGTCGTAAATTATAAATAAAAGTATACTTAATAATAGTAACAACAATTAGAGTGCTACAGTCCTCAATGACAACATTGAGCACTATTGAGACAAACTCAACCCGGCGAGCAAAAAGAAGGTCCAAAGACGGTGCAAATTCCAATATCCAGAAAATCGGTCCAAAGTGTAATAATACTTACATGTAACAAGCAAATAAACAATAATCAAGAATAAGCCGATTTCCGCTATAGAGGCTAAG
The DNA here is from genome assembly GCA_905160935.1 of Enchytraeus crypticus. Classification (NCBI taxonomy): domain Eukaryota; kingdom Metazoa; phylum Annelida; class Clitellata; order Enchytraeida; family Enchytraeidae; genus Enchytraeus; species Enchytraeus crypticus. The sequence goes on from CAJHZI010000189.1 coordinate 652,434, forward strand.
CCATGTGAGGTGATACCATCTGTAGCAGCAGCAAGAATAACAAATTCGGTTACTAATTGTGATTATTGGAACTAATGTTCATGTATAATTATACTATTCTATTATTTTATATTTATTATAAAATTATTTTATAAATTATATTATTAATATTATATAATCTTATATCATATATTATTATCCGGATTCTAGAAAAAATAGGATTCAAAACAAGAAAATGATTTTGATTATATTATTATCCTTATTATATACAATACTATATATTATAAATAATATAGGCTACTGTTGTATACTGATAAATTAATAATTTATAGAATTTCACAAATTGTGCGAGTCGTAATAAACTACAACAAATACAGTATACTTAACTAGAAACTTAACACATAATGTGGAAGAGGGTTACCACAAAAGAACCTAAGCTCTGAGGTAATACAGTCAGTAGCGGTTGCTAGGAATAACAAATACGTTTACTAAATGTCTTCTTTTCTATATAATACTGTAGAACCTATCGCAACCATACATACTAATTACTGCCGATAAAAGAAGGTAAGTAAGGGAAACATAGTTATATATATATTTAAAGCAAAAGAAAGTCTACCCTTAGTCTTAAGGTAACAAAAATCAAGTGAACTAAATCAATATTGAGCTAATATAAATCTAAAGATAGTTTACTATTATTAACTATTATTAATGTCGGAATAAGAAATAGAGTTACGCATAGCGTTGTGTGAATTGGTCCAAAGCTCAGGACCACGTACATTCAAGCTTTTCATACGAATGATTATAATTATGAGTAGATCTATAGATCTATTTAAAATTATGAGTGGTCATCAAGTATCCATCGATACGTACTTCTGCAAAAGAATTGAAAAGGTAATACTGTTCTTTTATTTTACTTTTTATTAAATTTAAATAATTCATTATTTTTGCTTAGATTAATAAGCAAATGTATAAAATGTCAATTGTATACGAAATCTGATTTTAAGATTTACGTAAACTTTGACTCATTAGATGCACCACAATGCAGTGGTCTTAAGTATTAAGTGCAATAGCATTTGTGTAAAGCTTACATTTATGAGAATATCATATACACACGTACACACACATATTGTCATTTGTCTGTCAATTGAAATTGATTAACAATTGAAACCTTAATGATATATAGTTGACCAGGTATTCTTCTGATATCGGTTCAACAAACTCACGGCTATGACATTTAAGATATTCACTGCATAGCTCTTCGCCAGATACCTGCATTGCATTGATTTCAGCAATCTACTCAAGACATCCAGGAACCATTTTATATCAAACGAAATGTTTTTAAGCCGCTACGGATCGGTGCTCTGGTATTATCTGCAGCCTCGGATCAATATTGTGTCATCTCTTTTAAAAGCCATGATTTGCGAGCTTCCTTCTTGCAATTAGTGAATAATTTAATTAATAGTTTCAGAAGCAGAGACATAGCTGAAAGCTGAAACACTACAACATAATTGTCTAATCATACAACTTTCAAAGTCCTGATGTAGCAAGCGGAATTGCACAGAGTACAGCTTATATTTTAAAATGGAGGCCTTGGTAACATTAATCATTTAAAGTTATACTTATTAATTAATTTATTTATTTATTTGCACTATTCAACTTATAAATTTATAAAATATATAAATAATCCTTATATTACCCATAAATATTATTCAAATATGATATGATATGATATATATATATATATATATATATATACTGTGTCTTGTATAACTGATACCTCAAATTGTTTTAATAATAAAGTCGTAAGAAGTGGACCAATGTTCTTGAAATTTATGTTAGTTAACTAGCAGCTAATTCTACCAAACATAGCGAAATATCGGTTGAATATCTTTAATAACGTGAAAATTATAGTTTTGTGAATAGGATTGGGGTCAGATAAGAAATTTCCAGTACAGTATTACGGGCGTGTTACTTGCAGCGTAAAATTATCTCTATAAAAATAATAGCGAACACGTCATAAAATTTCAGCTAATGCTATTTTGCAGAGCAATCACTTCTTTGCAAAATGACGTAAAATGCGTGCTGATATGTTCTTAATTGACAAAGTTATTGAACTTTTAATGCGTCCATTGCATGGCTTGGAACAACTGCTATCACCCCAGCCACTGCAGCAGCGTCCTCTAGCGCCACAGTAAAAATGACTATTCGTTTATTCTCTTCAAGCAATGCATAAATAAAAGTTCAATAACTTTGTCAATTAAGAACATATCAGCACGTATTTGACGTCATTTTGCAAAGACGTGATTGCTCTTCAAAATAGCATCAGCTGAAATTGTATGTTGCGTGTTAACTAGTATTTTTGTATAGATAGTCTACGCTAAATGGAACACTCCCGTAATCCTGTATTGGAAATTTCTTATCTGACCCCACTCATATTCGCGAAACTATGACTTTCACGTTATTAAAGATATTCAAACGAAATTTTATATTTTGTAGAATTGGATGTTGGTCAAGTGCAGTAAATTTCAAGAACATCGGTCTACTTCTTACGACTTTATTGTTAAAACAATTTGGGGTATCAGTTATAAAAAACACAGTGTATATATATATATATATATACAGTATATATACATGTATATGTATATATATATATACTGCATATATATACTGTATATATATATATATATATATATATCTATATTATATATAATATATATATATATATATATATATATAGTGTACCACAAAGTTATTCAAGCTGGAGTGGTTTTTATGCTACTCATTGTATGATGCATTGATTTTTTATATTAATAGAATCATATTTAGCACGATGATACTACTAGTATAATTGTTTCTAACACAATTATTCCTGACTCAAATACAAATGCGTGTTTAAATACGATTGACTATTGTAATAGATTTGCATACATTATAATCAGGGTAATATATGATTAGGGTAGAGTATAAAACAGAGTAAGGCCAGATCTAGTTGTGTTAGACAAGTGTGGCTTAGGATCTAGGTAGTATAAATTCACGTTAGTGTAATTTCAGGGTGTTATAATACTGGGGTGATGTAAGAACGGAGTGATGTAAAGCTAGAGTAGTGGAAGACTAGGGATTCATAGCACCAGGGATGACCAGAGGGGTAAAAGAACGGATTGAATGCGCCATTGAATGTCTCAATAGCGTAGGGGTAACGTCATGACGTTTTAAATGACAGATCCTGAGGTGAATTGAAACCTAGCGGTTTCGAATCCCAGCCGCGCTGATCTTAAAGTAAAATCTCGGACATTCACTGGACTGGCTGCACGGAAAATGGTCTAAATTGCCTAGCGGTTTAAACATGTGGTATTAAAAAGTGATAGATATCGACATAGTTGATCATTTCACTATAATGCGTGTTTAATTTCTTTTACAAGCTCATGGTGGTGTAAGACAATGGTGGTGTAAAACTAGGGTGATACGTGAAAGATCAGGCTGGTGAACAGTGTGGCACTGGAACAATGTATACTTTATGCATTGGGAATTACACCCTGAAAAAAGTGAAAATCATTTAAATGTCAATATTACTGTTGATAGTTGTTACTTAAAGAGATCTTAGATCCTAGAAGTGAGGGAAAGAGAAGCAGAGGAAAATCGAGATTAGGAATGCTATATGATTAAAAGTTCCACTCATATGTAGATACTAAGAAGATAGCAGAAGACAGAGAAGAGTGGAGGCGTTATATATAATGGATCTGCCGGTAGGCAGTGCACTGAGAGAGAGAGAGAGAGAGTGAGAGAGAGAGAGTTGTTGTCGCTTGTAAGATACCAGAGTTATTTGTTTAATTTTCTTTACCTCACAGGTTATAACTATAATATACTGTAGTAAATCTCTATATCTAATATTTATCGAAGACAAAATAAGTTTAACATTGCTTACCTTTTGATCTCAGAAGGTGTGCTACAGATTTGTAATCCGATGATCTTTCTTACTCATCTTTCATTTGAGACAAGATTAAATGTAATCCAAGCCGTCATCACCTCATGGTCATTCTAAGCAACCAGTCATGAACACATTGTCGTAGCAAGAATAATCTCATATATGAGATTTTTACTTATACGAGGTTTGTCCTATTTTATTATTCAAAAAAATTTAAATTGAATTAGGTCTAGTGTTCGTAGTTTATTTGCTGCTGTTACTTTACGTACTGTAGTCTTATTACTTTCATTTATGTATAAAAAATACAAATTATAACTAAAACATTATAAATATCAATAAACTGTAAATCAAAATGTTTAGAATTTTATACTCACGGCACTATCTATAGTTAGAACGTTTCTGATAAACATACAATGTCTGAACGAATAAAAATTCACGATTTCTTTTGCCTTTCATAGGTTTAAATTATGGTAAACCATCCTATCTATCCGACGTTTTATCAATCAATCAACCCTCTCGTAGTCTTCGCTACGCTAGTAAAATCCTTCTCACTGTACCAAATATTGAATCTGCCATGGGCAGACGCTCCGTCATGTTTTCTTCTCCGACAATATGGAACTCTCTGCCACAAGATTTTCGATCTTGTAACTGTATTACTACTTTCCTGGGCAAGCTAAAACCCACCTCTTTCCGCCATAGGCCTAAATTTTGACCCGCTTGCCTTGGATTTTGGACTTGCGCTATTTCGATCTCGCTTTCTTTTGGGGTCTCTGTGTACTCAATTGTCATCGCGTGGTGCTTTGACGCCTGTTTGTGTAGATTCTGCAAAAGAGATCCCTGACATTGCCCAATGGCGAAGAACCGGGCGTTAAATTCTTATTGATTGATTGATTGATAGGTAAACATTTAAGATGCCCAAATAGTTTTAAAACAGTGTTGTAAACATCTCGTAGAAACATTATGAAAGCTCTTCTGAGGTTACGGGATCAAATATCAATATCTATTATCGAAATATATACATGTATTATCATCTATTGTGACCTTACAGATCACTAATCTGTAAGGTCACCGACTTTAGCATAACTGGAAAAATTACACAGTAGCGCCTTAATTGTTGTTAGTATTAAATTAGCTACATAAGGTTGTGTGTTTTTCCAGAACACTGTCGCCAATGCTGCACTAGCCAGCACGTGGGGATCACTGTGTGACTGTCTTTCAGTTGCTCGCTAAGGACCGAATGATGCCAGGCTGTTGCAGTGGTAGCTCGCATGGATCTGCACTGATCTTTATTCAATGATATTTCTAGCACTGCAGTGGTAGCGCTGCTATTGAGATTGGAGGAGAATATTACGTCAAAACTTTGTATTCGACAATAAGACTTGTTATTAGATAGTAGAGTTATGATAAATTTCGTTAATTTTCCTGTGTCAAGACAGCATTCCGTTATCTTGAAACCTCATACGTCTTCCGGTTTTTAAGAATGATTGAGAAAGAGCGGGAGTGGGAATGGGAGTAAGCTTTGAAGCTATTCAGTCTTCGAAATATGCCGAAGTACAATTTTCATTTGTTTCTTAGTTTTCCGATTATTTTAATTTTCTATCAAAAATTCTAACTGAATTTTCCATATCCGTACACTCTTTGATATTTTCATTCTTATGCATTTCCGATTGCAGATCATTATATGGCAAATTCGAATCATTTAGTATTCATTCATTCAGTATGATATTATTTCACGAGATTTTGCTATTTTTAACAGACGTTTTAATCCTGATCTTTATTCTGACTACGTCGCTTCTGGTTAATATATAAAACACTGCTTGTGCTTTCGCATTTATGCAGTGAATGAGGATGTTGATTAAACGACAGAGTGAAGAACAGAAAAAAGAGCGAGAACAAGAAGTGAACGAGCGAGAGAGAGAGAGACAGAGAGAGAGACAGAGAGAGAGAGAGAGAGAGAGAGAGTGCTTGAGCAACGGTTGAGAGTCACTCCTAGAAATCAGCTGACTGGTAAAAGAGTGTCCGTCACTAACGAGATATACCGGATAGCATTAGCATTCTCGATTCTCCTTCCATCCGTCACCTTTCAGTCTAAGTCTCTTCTCTCTGCATTCAGCCTAACTCTCGCTCTCTCTCTTTCTCCCTCTAATTCTCTCTCTCTCTCCTTTCATTATTCTTTAGAAATCTCCTTTCATTTACTTCGCTTTGTATCTTTGAGGCTCTGTCTTTTTCTTGGAAATTCACTCTTTCTCTTTCTCTCTCTATCTTTCTTTCTCTCTCTCTCTCTCTCTCTCTTTCTTCCTGTCTCGATCTCTCTCCCTCCTAATCAAATTTCTAGTATATTGAAACTTTTGTATATTCGTTAATTTTGCAGCTTAATATGCTAAGTAACGGTAACGATAACAATGTCTAAAGTTTCAAGTCGTTCTCCCCCTCCTCCCTCATTCGCATTCTCCGTCTTGTTATCTAACCCCTTCCTTTATCTCTCTCTCTCTATCTGTCTCTCTCTCTCTATATTCGGCTATTTTTCTATTTAAATACTTCACCTGGTCTTTCAAACAAAACAGCTCTGATAAGATATCTTTTACGATTGACTTTTTCCTCATCTCTCTGGATCCCTCTACTTTCACTAAAATACTAATCAATTACTATAAAATACCAATCACTATAAATTTAACGTCCGGTTCCTCGCCATCGACATCTCCTGTAGACTATGTACAACAGACATTAGAACATCACATGATGACCACAATGCCCACAAGTGAAAGAGAGATTAAAACTCTACAAGTCCGAAATCCAAGGCAAGAGGGTCAAATCAAAATTTAGACTTATGGCCGAACGAAATGGATTCTTAGCTTGCCCATCATGTAAGAAGGCTTTTCGTGTAGAACCGAAGACTGCGAGAGGGTTGATAGATTGATAAAAGGTCAGATAGATAGGATGGTTTACCACAAGTTAATCATTTGAAAGCCAAGGAAGCCATCTTGAATTTTATTCGTTCACAGACTGGAAGGCCATGAAGTTCCTTAAGAAGCGGAGAAGTGTAGGATTTGGATATATTTACATTACAGACTATACGAGAAAGCATTTTTAATATGTTAGAGAATAATTAAAGAGGTTTTATGGAGATCGTTTAGCAGGGAGTCCCAATAATCAAGCTTAGAAACGACATGCGGGTTAGCTAATGCAGAGGCAGAAATAATATCAAGTTACGAATTTGACGCAATTGTCGGATTTGGAAAAAGAAGAAGACAGACTGATGGTTTTCAGCTCTTCACAATTGTTTATATTCAGCAAATTACCTAGCCTACATGTAGTTTTGTATCACACGGTAAATAAATAAATCTACACAAAAACAAAAATACTAGAGTGCATTTTGAAGGTCTGAATCACCGAATTTTATATCGCCAAATATTCCTTCCGCTGCTGCAATATGCAGAATATTTCTGAATTATTATCACGGAGACAAGAAACTGTTCCAAGCAGCGACAAGATATGGAATGATCTGTAGACCCGCGTCATGGACTAAGCTGACGCCCACTGAATATTGCATTGTTCTTGAAAAGATCATGCTGTGGTTTCATGAGGAGAAATAGCAAAGACAAGGTCGCCCACAGTGTTAACAAAGATATCTGTGTGACTGAACATTGATCAGCCTCATTTAGTCTCTTTCATAATGCTCATCCGGCTAATATGATCAAGTAGCCTGCGTTGATAAAAATCTGCCTGATTAACGAACAACTGTCGTTAGGTTCCATTGTGAAGCCTTAAGTCAGTTTAATAATATACCAAAGGATGATTGCTGACTGAATATAGGAGGCCTTCTGTAGGAAAGCTTTAGTTATAATAATTTAGAAATTCATTGAGGTGATGGTTAGCGACTATATTTAAGTAAGGATTAAGTTTTTAACTTCCTTACTCTATTATACAGAAATTCTAAACTTCTTTGTCTAATTTTACATAAATTTAAAGCCTAGTGAATATATTTGGTACAGCGTTACTTTGAACTATTTTTACTTATTTATTTGAACTATTTTATTATTTATTTCTTATATATTTATTATTATATATTATATATTTATTAAAGTTATTTAAACTATTTGAATTATTAAGTTATTGTGTAACTTTTAAAATTCTATTTCAGTTTTTATTTTAAAATTGGCTGACTATTTTATTTAAGTTTTACCTATTGATTTTTATTTTTATAATGACTACATTTAGTTAGGCCTAATGTATACTGGGAATTTAGACCTATTTGCATATCGAATATTAAATAATTCCACTGAAATTGAATTTTGCATTATACTTTCGTCAGCAAACTATTAGTCATTACGATTTACGCTCGTGTAACGAATGACGCCTAATTAATAAAAGAAATAATAAACGATTTAGTAAATATATGAATCAATCAGTTAACAATGAATGATATACATATATATCCAATACATACGTAGCGCAATGCTTTCTCTTAATGTCTAAAAGTTTAGAGGACTACCGTGGAGAGAGAGGATTCAGTAATGGACTCGACGTAAGGTAATGCCATTAAGCTGCCTGTCCATGACATTAGACCGACTTCATCGCTCTCAGCTGTGCTTCAGCATTAGCTTATCTCTAGTTTACAATTGTTACACAAAGGCCGCATAACTAACAAAATTTTATCCAAGCAGATATTTCATACATTTAGAACCACGATTTTTTCAAGTATTAATTAATTTTATCAATTGTCCATTATGCAGGTCAGACCCATTCAATTTTTGCAGATTGTGTCCTGACCGATGAAGAATAGACTAATCGTAAACTGAATATGTCATAAGATCAGAATAAACACGAACAGAGGAAGCATTAATTCCTGTTCAAGGTAAAATGAAGATTATGGAACGCCACTATTATAGACAATTATCAGAAATCAATTTCGCCTGTATGATGGAAAAAATATATAATATGTAAATAAAATCTAAAATACGGAATAAATGTGGAAACAGCTTACATGCTGATAAATATTTTCATTTTAAAATCAATATTTTTATAGTCACATGCAGTTAGCTAGGCTATTGTTGAATAAATAGAATCTATGTATTGAGATTTGATGGTTTGTCGCACTTGAAGCTATTACATGGTACTTACATTTCACATGCTGAGCGGTTCAGAATTCAACACGAAGTCTAATTTAAAACACCTCACCGATTATTATTGTTTTCGCTTTGTATTTTGTTTTATCTTCGATCTCAAACCAGTCCTATAGCGACATATGGTTCTTAAATAATTATGCATCTATTATTATACAGAAATTATTCAGAGCTGATTTTCCGTTGGCCCGAATGTATAATCTGTAATATTACCCTTTAGAAAGTTCTTAATGCAATTTATCTTTTCTCACATTGATGATAAAATGTTACTTTTTTGGCTGTGTCTGCACACGGTTATCACGCGAAATGGAGAATTAGCAGCTTGGTATTTCACTAGCTTACAGCGAGCTTTTGATCACAGCATTATTTATTGAATGTCAGTGGATATAACGGAAAAAAACTAACGACCCAGTCATTCTTTAGATTTCAAAAAGAATAAATTCGTGAATGCTTCGAAAAAACCGGCGACATTCGTCACGTGCGTCATGTGAGGCAATCGTTAGCTGCTATTGTGCGAATATTTTTTGTTTTATTCTCTAAAATGGTAAAGACTCATGCAATAAGTCTGCTAAGAATAGTGCTAAGGGATGAGTTGTTATTTTCAGCTTATTCACTTGGAATAAATTGCTAAGTCTTATCGATATTTGAATGCTTCAGATCATGACAATAGTATTAAGAATATAATATGAAAATGTACGATAAATACATGTAAATGTACATTATATATATATATATATATATATAAGAATATATATTTATATATATATATAAGAATATATATATATATATATATAAGAATATATATATTTATATATATATATATATATAAGAATATATATTTATATATATATATATATATAAGAATATATATTTATATATATATATATCAGTATATATATATATATATATATATATATATACATATATATTAGGATATATATATATATATATATATATATATATGGATATAGGCCTCTGTATATATATATATATATATATATATATATATATATATATATATATAGGCCTATATACTTGTATATATATAGTAAAGAAATTACTACAAAAAGTATTATATTTATAAGCAATCTTCCTGATGACGTCTTTAAATTATTCAGTGATTGAAATGTGTATTAGTAAAATAATGCAGTGAAAGAGTTACGCCAGTTTGATTGAAAATCAAAATAAGTAATGAATTCTGGCACAGCAATAGCGCGCGCATGTAACTTAACGAAATGTTTATTACAAGACGCTGAGGTGAATTTAACTCTCCGGTGTTTGAATATAAGGATAGCTGATACGAGAATAAATATCCGGCATAACTTAGAATTTCAGAAGACTAATTTAGGTAAAATGACCATGAATCAATCTTCTCATATACAATATATGTAATAAGTAATATTGCACATTTCAGCGGATGAAGATCAATTTACTATCTTTTTCCGCTCTCTCTCTCTCTCTCTCTCTCTCTCTCTCTCTCTCTCTCTCTCTATATATATATATATATATATATATATATATATATATATATATATATATAAAGTGCACTGCTAAGTAGTAGATGCAAGATACATATTCCTCCTTATATCAAGTTCCCTAACGGCTGTTGTTCATGTTACGAACTATCTGATACATTGTTTTATTTTTATCCTATTTTTCTTATGTTTCTCTATATTTGGTTTGGTGTCAGTGCATTTGGTGTTTTTGAGTTTGAACTATAAGAGTAAACATATATCGCTCCCTCTCCTCTTGTGATGCTTTTCCGCTTCTTAAAGAGCACTCAATCAATTAACGAGTTAAACAAACCCTTCACAAAAATCCTGCCATATCCACACCTTAATGTAGATAACAGATTGAAATTAATTTCTATTCTGGTTACCAGAGATTAAGTAGCCTAACAACAGCCTTCCTGGAAACTGGATTACCTGGTTCTGATACTATGATTATTAATTCCAGAATAAGATTTGATTTTTGTAAAACTAGATATCTTAGCTTGTTATGGGAGTGTTTTGATGGATATCGCTTTGTTGGCCTTAAACAAAAGTATCAGTTTTGTTGTTTGTTTGTGCTTGTGTCTTGTACGGGGTTTCCTGTCTGAATTAAACGAATAAAAAATAAAGAGGCTAATATGGCGTCAGAGGTGGTTTTTTCATTGCTCTCATTTGTTCTTGTTTAGTTGCCTCTTACTCACGTGAAGTTTAAGGTTGGTTGATTTTTCAGTAACCCGGAAACAACACAAAAATTCCCGTAAATTCTCCTTGACATACAGTATATTTTTAACCTTACAAAATATAATACCACTACTTAAAAAAGTTAGGATGTAAAATAAAATACGCATACCTGCAATACATACACTACGTCCGTATATGCCCAACTTTTTATAAAGAGACACTATACTCTTTCTTGATCATTTTTTCTTGATCATTTCTTTAATCTTTTGAGTTTTGGTTTATTAGGATTCCCGGCTTTGTGTGACTTAGTAAGAGCGTGGGATCAGGAGAGTGTAATTGAATGTCAGCCTCATTGAGTTCCCAGTCACTTGCCCTTCATGTCAGCTACTCCAATGTAGCTGATACCGTCCTGCAAACAGTTCTCTAATTTGTTTTCAAGTGGCTAAATAAGATTGATAATTGAAATTTTACTTTGGACATATAATAATTTTATGCTCAGTCCAACCTAAAGGTTAGAGTTGAGGTTGATCCAGATTCATCTGTCATCAGCGACGGGGGAGAATGAATTCAGCACGTACTAATCTGTATTCAGAAATATTTGCAATTCAAAGAAATATATCTAAACGTTTTGCTGGCTCAAATGCAATATTTATTTATTTCGTTTATCACATCATACATGCAATTATGCTTGTCAATTCTTGAGTGCAAAAATACCAAGTGTATGCATGAACGAAATAAGAGGCACACAATGGCACTTACATGTTCCGACTAAACTACACAAAATCCATTAAAATTTTCAATTCGTGATCATAACGGCACAAAGTATTAGATAGACGACTCAATTGATATAACATAGTCTAATTGATTATAATTCCAAAAACAAAAAGTTTTAGTAAACTAAAATTTCAGGTAACTCATGAAATTATTGCTAAAATTTTACTAAAATGTGCATCCTTGTCGCATCTGTTCCTTAAGAATTTTTTTTAATCAGTAGAAACTAGACATTTCTTAAAATCATTTAAGAATTTAACATTAACTGAATTAGACGACCAAATTGATTTAACAGAGATAAGACAAAGAATTCCAAGGAGTAACACATCGATTTTTGAAAGAATATCTTTCAGCCTTGAAACGAAATGAATTTAAACATATGGTTTTATAATTTAAGCAACCTATCATATATTGTTAGTAGACTCACTGACAAGGCAGACTCTTTAAATAGTCAATCGTGCACTCATTACAATACGTCCACAAGTAGATTGCATGAATTTGCGTCATGTAGGCCTGCCTTTCTTCCAACAGTTCAATGGGCGACATGATAGAATGGAGAAATAAAAACTCTTCGGCATAATCCGGACATATTTCTAAGACCATTGCCTTAAGCATCATTGCTGTAGAATCTAATTTCTGATTTCGATTATTTAGAGATGTCGACTGACTGCGATGAACTGAATAGACTGCACCCACCCTACAACCTTGAATAGACTTCACCCACCACCCCTACATCCGTGAATAGACTGCACCCACCCCTACACCCGTGAATAGACTGCACCCACCCATACACCCGTGAATAGACTACACCCACCCCTACACCTGTGAATGACTTCACCCACCCCTACACCCATGAATAGACTTCACCCACCTCTACACCCCTGAATAGACTTCACCCACCACCCATACACCCGTGAATAGACTGCACCCACCCATACACCCGTGAGTAGACTGCACCCACCCCTACACCGGTGAATAGACTTCACCCACCACCCCTACACCCATGAATAAACTGCACCCACCCCTACACCAGTGAGTAGACTGTACCCACCCCGACACCCGTGAATGACTTCACTCACCCCTACATCCATGAATAGACTTCACCCACCCCTACACCCCTGAATAGACTTCACCCACCCTACAACCGTGAATAGACTTCACCCACCCCTACACTCGTGAATGACTTCACCCACCCCTTAATGGACTGCACCCACTCCCACACCATTGCCTATAAATCATCAGCAGATTACCTTTGAGCACCTTCGTCTCAATTCAGCACTTTTACTGGAGAAGAGGCTTAGAGATTCTACGCTCGTATTTCTAGGGACTTGATAGTCATTAATTTTCTTTTAGTATTTACTAATTACTGCCTTATTATTTTGCTGATAAAATTACGCTGCGACAGGTACTTCTATAGTTGCTGTCAATTGTATTGTTATGGCTCTTATTTCTGTATTTTATTATTTATTTTATTATGTACATGTTTTTGTTAGAAATATTGTTGTTGCTATAGCAATTGCTATCTATGCTAAAAACTTGTTTTATTACTGCTACAGCTATAGCTGTGGCTGTTATGTGACTTAGATGAAGATCAAGGGCATGTAAACCAGTATATTATATTGTAACTAGAATGTACCAGTGTGCAAAATTGCCCATTCTCTTAGTGCACTGCCTACTTGTAGGTCCATGGTATATAACGCCTCCACTCTACTCTGTCTCTTGCTTTCCTCTTCATTCCCACATATGAGTGGGTCTTTAAATCATCTAACATACCAAATATCGGGCTGCCTCTGCCTCTATTTCTTTCCATTCTACCTTCTATGCCCTCTTCTAATAGACTTTAAATATATCATATGAATGCAAGTTGATAATGAACAAATGATAGAGCCGTAATTTGCGTTATGAGTCCTATGAAGACGTACTGGCTGGAGCCAGAGGCGATGTCGCTAAGATATTCGACCGAGTATGAGCGAGGTTCAAATCCTGGGCTCGACCGTCACTGACATCGCTTTCGAGTGAGGAACCTGACGTTAACATTAGCTTTTTTAGTTCTTTTTATAAACTTTCTTACTAACTGGGTAAATGATTTTTAGTTGAGAATGAACAAATGACAGCTGTAATCAGAGAGAGAGAGATAGAGAGATAGAGAGAGATAGAGATAGATAGATAGATAGAGAGAGAGAGATAGAGAGAGAGAGAGAGAGAAGAGAGAGAGATAGAGCTATGTTTATTTCAATACACTCAAAATATACAGTGACATACACAAAAAAGGCCCTCAAAGAAGTCACAAGTAACCTATCTAGTTGACCACCCCTCAGTCATACAAATTGAAAAAATAGATAGGCAAACTGAATAGACATGCAATACAAGTAAAATAAATAACGAAAGAAAAGAAGTAAGAAGAAGTAAGAAATTAGTATAAATATTGAAGAATTTTAAATATGATTAGACATACAGGCAGACAGACAGACAGACAGAGCTGACTCAATATACTTATAACGCTACAATTTGACTATGATAAGATGCAAAATACAATACTCAATAAAAATCCCGTGCACAATACAAGTATAACACACATAAAATATAGAAATTACAATTAAAATACAATACAAATACAGCACACCGTACAAATACAATTCTAATACAATACACAATAAAAATACAATGCACAGTACACTACACTATACAATCAAATTGACAATATATAACTGCAATACGCAATACACCTACAGCACACAGACAAATAGAAATGCGATGCACAATACTAGAAATTAGCTTTCAGCATCTCTTAACTAAATCTGTTCTTGTATTTCTGTAGCTCTGTGTCGTAGAGAGCTCGACAACGAGTGTAAATAAGAGAAGGTGAAGTGTATTGTGAACGCCGAGCTATTGATTTGCTCAATCGACTCTCGTGCAGTTACACCGGAAAAACGAGAAATTCTGTTGTGACAGCCGCTGCGGCAAGGGCTTCCAGTGCAAGGACCGACATTGCTAATGCTATTACAGCTACAGCATAGCCGTAGAATATAGCAATGGCCATATCACTGACATTGAAATTGTCGGAGGTTATTATTATTATTAACAGTATTTCATCTGCCGTTCCATGACTTAAGCTAGCAGCAATCAGCAGCTGAATCTTTTTCTACTGTATTTTCTGTGTTAAAAATTGACAGTAGAATGTTTCAGTACTAATTTTGACTGAAATTCTTCGAACTAGATCCCAAAATATCGACGCTACTAAGTTACTCTGGTGCAAAAGATCTACAAGTCGTAATTTTCCTGATCAATTTATATGTAATTATACAAATAGCAAATAGTAATTCTAATTTCGCTGTGATGGATACAGGTGTCTAGATTCCCTTCAAAAGGAGATGATATTAGCCTAAATATCAACATGGAGTGAGTTCGACCATAAAACCTAAGGTTTTTTTTATTAGTTTCTCAGTATTTTAGTTCCAGAGGCATCAATTAGAAAGTTCAAGTTCGTGTATTCATGGAATCTGCAACATCCTACATTTTTTGTTGGATCGACTAATTGCATGCAGATACTAAAATCTGCTACATATTTTGGAAACGTCTAGAATTACAGAAACTTACGACGCGAGCAGTATAAAGCTGGTAAAGCTAAGGTTAACGTCAATTTTCTCACTCGAAAGCGATGTCAGTGATGGGTGAGCCCAGGATTTGAACCCCGCACATACTGATGTGCAGTCTAGTATCTAACCGACTTCGCCACTGGCTCTAGCCAGCATATGCATATACTCGGTTCTTTCTACAAAATGTTTAACACAACAAAAGCAACAATTCTGAGTTTTTGTAACATTTCATAAATTTCTATTTGATAAAAAATTGTCAATAATTTATTCTATTAAAAAACCATAAATTAATATTAAGCAGGTTACCTAAGCAGATTATGTAACAGTCTATGTATAAAAAGATCGATTCTGTGATGATACCTTTCACAAAACCAAAAAGGTCGTCAATTAATTATAGTCCCTTGTCATATTTGATAAATTCTTCCTGTGGAAAAATGGACCGCCTCAAATTTTGTTTTGAAGTTAAACGCTTATTTTCGTAGTGTTAAACTAATGTTTTCCAGAGCTAAATTCATATTTTCATTGCTTTTAAATCTTATTTTGTCAGTGTTTTAGACAAATGAAAATAGCCGTTACACACCAAGAAACCAACAATTAAATTCGGGTTATGTTACTGTTTTTAATTCGTATTTTTTCAATGATTAGATCTTGTGGTTTCAGTATTTAATTATTTCTCCCAGTATGACAAGATTATGGTCATTTAGAATAATGGTTAAAGTAAAATTATTATTCCAAGACTAACTCATTCGTGGCTCTAAAGTATTAACAACTAACGTCAGGGAGACATAGAGAAGACAGACATTCTACCAAGATACGATTAACCATGAAAAGAATTAATAATAGCCTTCCAGGAACCTGTAAAGCAGTCTCAAAGACCGGTCACCGGCCATGAGAGTGATGACACCGCAAGAGACATATCTGGAGGTTATTTCTTTTATTATTATTATTATTATCATTATTTTTTAGTTTTTTAAATTATGCCCTGGGCTGTATAAGGCCCTGGGCTAAAATATAAGATAAAAAAGACTTTATTTAATTAAAAGAAATACGAAAAATATTTAAAATAGTTCCTCTACGCTCTGGGAGGCCGCATTCAACAATGTGCCACGAACGCATACAGCATTAAAACGCTGGAGTGCAACATTATTATTATTATTATTATTATTTATTATTATTATTATTATTATTATTTATTATTATTATTATTATTATTATTTATTATTATTATTATTATTATTTATTATTATTATTATTATTTATTATTATTATTATTATTATTATTTATTATTATTATTATTATTATTATTTATTATTATTATTATTATTATTATTACCTCTGAAAGATCGCTGGAAGATTCAACGGAGTTTAATAATTATTTACTTTGACTCCCACAGATGAAAAGTTTCCCTGCATGTTGGTAATTTTGCGTCATCTGGCGAACTCTCAACAAATTTAATACAACACTAAAATTAAAAGCTTATCGATAAAAAAGTAGCGATAAAAGGATAAAGTAAGCACGCATTATAGTGAAATGATCAACTATGTTGATATCTATCACTTTTTAATACCACATGTTTGAACCGTTAGGCAATTTAGACCATTTTCCATGTAACCAGTCCAGGTAATAGACGGCGGGATTAGCGCACTTGGTTTAGTTGCGCGTCAATAATCGAAGTTAAGCTGCATCGACCTCGGTTAGTACTTTGCGGGTGACCACCTCGGAAGACCTAGTGTTGGTAAAAGCTTAGGAAGGAAAAAATCCCAGGGTGATGGAAGGTTATTCTTAAATCCGCGCCGGCTGCAATTAATGCGCCATCAAAAGGCACCGATTACTAATAACCATGGAGAGGAAGGAGGAAATGGGTCTTAAACAAGCGTCTGTGCTTTCTGACCCAGTGTGTCGTTATGTTATGTATGTAATGTCCGAGATTTTACTCTCAGATCAGCGCTGGCTGGGAGCGATATTGTTACTACAAGTCTATGTTCAATACACAGTGAAAAGCTAACAAAATAGAAAGCAGTAATACGCATAAAATTTTTATAAAAATTAAAGCAATAAAAAGTAATATTTCTAAAATATGTTTCCCTTAAACTAATTACTATTCAAAGCAGTATTGTCCATAAGTGAAAACAGAACTAAAAGAATTAGCCTAAATTTATTTTAATCTATTTATTTTAAAAGCAATTGCACATATCTTTGCTTTTAACTACTCGATAAATTATTTGTAAGCATTGAGACTAATCTTCGTATTTGTATATGGAAACATAACGGCACACTGAGTCAGGAGGCACAGATGCTTGTTTAATGCCCATTTCCTCCTTCCTCTCCATGGATATTAGTAATTTAGTACTCGTTGCCTTTTGATGGCGCATCAATTACATCCGGCTCCGAGTTAAGAATAACCTTCCAACAGTTTAGAATTATTTCATTCAACACTCTTTTTTTGCATTAAACGATGTCAACACACGGTCTTCCATGATGATAATAATAATAGTAATAATAATAAAGGTTTAACGTCCGTTTCCTCATCCAGGGATGATGTCAGGGACGTCCCCAACAGCACATATCACTACAGATCATTTCACCCAGACCAATCTGCGAAAGAAATGTGCTGAGGAGAAGTAAGGTCCTAAACGAAAGCCAGTCCGGTGATCAAAGAATGGTCAAGGTAGATTGATTATGTCTACGGTGGGAAAAGTTAAGTTTTAAGCTTGCTAGAGTATGTTGAAAGAGAAATACAAGAGCGAAGATTAGCAGGTAAATAGTTCTAGATTGTGGGTGCTGCGTAGGAAAATGAACGTCTGCCCAATGACGTGAGAATATTTGGAACTGAGAGAAGATTCGCATCGGTGGAGCTTCAGATAAGTAAGAAGGCTTGCCAAATCGCAGAGTTTTGAAAGTTAATAGAGTTATTTTATATTTTATGCGTTGATAAACAGGGAGCCAGTGAAGACTGCGAAGAAGAGAGAGAGAGCGAAATTGAAGTCGAGAGGACTTACAAACAACACGTGCAAGAGAATTTTGGACGTGCCGCAAACGATTGAGAGAAGAAGTAGGCAACCCATGTAATAATGAATTACAGTAGTCGAGCTTTGAAAGAACTATAGAATTAGCAAGGATAGTGGCTGAATTTCTAGTAAGGGATGGACGTATTTGCCTAATCTGACGAATCTGAAAGAAAGAAGCGCGACAAACAGAAGAGATATGGGATTTAAAGTCAAGGTTTTAATCAAATGACTTCAAGGTTTTTGGCAGATCGAGAAGGTGAAAGAGCAAGATTCTGAAAATTAACAGAGTTATTGGTAATTTTACTTCTTTGTAAAGGAGTGCCAATTAAAAGGTATTCAGTTTTGGAGGGATTAACAGCAAGACTGTTAGAGCAAAACCGGGAATAAACCTTGTCTAGAATGGATGAGAGATGAGCCAGTTTCTGATCGGAATCATGATTAGAAAAGGAAATATATATTTATGTGTCGTCTGCATAGAAATGAAAATTTATGGAGGACTGAGCAAGCAGGTAGCTAAGAGGAGTGATATATAAAGAGAATAGCAAGAGATAGTATCCCAACCATATACTAACCGGGGCCAACTTAGCTTAACTTCGATTATTGACGCCCAACTAAACTAAGTGCGCTAAATCCCACCGCAAAACATCGGAAGTAGCACAATTAAATAGCATAACATTAAATACGACTTCTAATAAGAGAGAGAGAGAGAGAGACACAGAGAGAAAGAGAGAGAGAACTATGTTTTATTTAAAAAATAAATAACATGTTATCGTTTTATTTTTTTTTTTTTTTTGAATAATTGCTAATATACTGAATGGTTTGGAGACTCTAACGACCCACACCTCGTAATTGATATTTTATTTTCAAGAAAATCACAATTACACTGCACACTGCGCACAGAACGACGTGAAAAAAGGAAATATAGGCCCGAATTCTCTGACGCACGCTCACAAAGGCTACACACAATACAAGTCTTTTAGAATGTCTTAATAGCGTAGGGATAACGTCATGAAGTGTTAAATGGCCAATCCTGACGTAAAGTGAACCCTCGAAGGTTCGAATCCCAGCCGTGCTCATCTGAGAGTAAAATCTAGGATATTCAATGTATTGGTTATACGGAAGATGGTCTAAATTGCCTATTTAATGTTTAAACATGTGGCATTAACTGTGAGAGATACCAACATAGTTGATCATTTCACTGTATTGCGTGTTTACTTTTAATTGAACTAAAACCAATTTACGGTAAAAAATGCAATTATTCATTTCTTAAATATAATATTAATGCATTTGGCAGTAATTTGTACTGGGATATATATATATATATATATATATATATATATATATATATATGTATGTATGTTATATATATATATATATATATATATATAATAGTTATTTCAAAAAGTTGCATATTATACACCGCAAACACGGACACACAGGCTCGAAAGATCCAACGTACACGCATATCCAACAGATAATAAATGAGTACAAGTTTTTATCGCTTCTGTGAATGCTAACAAAGTAAACAGAAATATATTGACAAATGAAACAAGAAATAAAAAGATCAGCTGAAATGTAAGAATCTACATGCATACATTAACTAGAACAGTTAGTTCTTAATTCAAAATTCCAAAATGAGGAATTCCAGAATATGAAGTACGAAGAATCTAACGAGTCAAATTCCTGTTCAGATTCAATTACACTCATTTAATTCAAACGTGTCTATAAAAATATAAGCGGTTGAGTGTGTTAGGCAGCAATGTTACGATATCCTTACTAAGTAACCGGGAATCACATCTGCACATGGAATTAACATCAATTTAGACACTGATCCACTCTCAATATCGCTCAACTCGTTCTTAAATAACTATTTTTCTTTCATGTATTTCTCCAAAGGGGAGAGTTACTATCCCCGAAACCCTTGACTCCACATGACCCGTGAAAAATAACCCTACATGTAGAATTATACGGAATTAATAGCCGGACAAGCCTCGTCTGAAGCCTAAAGTAAAAGTAAGTAAAATTAAACACGAATTATAGTGAAATGATGAACTATGTCGATATCTATCACTTTAAGCATGTGGTAACATGCTTAAACCGTTAGGCAATTTAGACTATATTCCCTATAACCAGTCTAGTGATTGTCCGAGATTTTACTCTCAGATCAGCGCGGCTGGGATTCGAACCCACGAGGGTTCAATTCACCTCAGGATCTGTCATTTAAAACTTCATGAGGTTACCCCTACGCTATTGAGACTTTCTTAGTAGAAAATCCTTTGACCCTCTCTCCTGATTTGAGTAAGGAATATTTCTGAAGACTTGCTGTTGGCAAGCAGTGGCTAGTCTTGTCGAGACGTTACACAGCCTATGCTTCACTGAGGAGATCGTAGAGTCTAGAGCAAAGCTTTGTTGCTGCAGTAAAAATCTCTTCCAGGTTTCTCTCGCTCGCGTATGAATGAATCGTTTGCGAGTTAAATAGATAAATATACGTATACGTGTATAATGCTCATGTGTGTAGTTTATATGCAGTATTCGTGTATACGATAGTATATTGTATACATTTTAATGTATTAAGAAATAGGAAGAAGAGTTGGATAGGACACGTACATTCTAAGGGGAAAAGTACATGTATATTAATAGAGGTCATAGAAGGTAGAATGGAAGGAAAAGAGGCAGGGGCAGGCCGAGATTAGGTATGTTAGATGAGTTAAAGACCCACTCATATGTGGAAATGAAGAGGAAGGCGGAAGACAGAGAAGAGTGGAGGCGTTATATACCATGGACCTGCCAGTAGGCAGTGCACTAAGAGAGAGATTATATACATGTGAATGCTCATATGTATAGCATATATGCAGTCAGATGCTTAGAAAAAGAATGTTTAAGGCCTGATAAGTAAAGAGAGCCGTGTCACTGAGTAGATAAATAAATATCCCAATGTACAAGTAAATTAACATAACAATGGAGAAGTTAAATTAAGAAGAAACCAGGCTTATGATGGAGTAAAACAAATTTGGTAGCAAAGCAGCCCTGAGCATCACATTAAGAGTTTATTGCATTGAATAATATGTAAATTATAAATATCAAAATAGTAATATTCTAAGCCTCCTTGTGAAAATTGCGGAAAGCAGATCGCTGAAAAGAAAGAGATGCCGCATTTAAATCAATTTAAAATTCACATACTATAGCGGAATTTATGTTTGGGGACGAAATCTATCAATTGTAATATCTCAATTATTTAAAGTAATCTCTAAAGTAATAATTTTTCCGATAGTTCCAAGTTTGTAAATCGATTTAGAGACATTATGTTTAATTCTATATATGTTGAAATTTGTTTGTTAATAAAACAAAACAATACTTTAAGGAAAACTGAAGTTACTATACATATAAAAGTAAATACATATACATATACATAAGCATATACATATAATTATATTTATATGTATATGAAATATCTTATAGAAAATCAGATAACATCCCTAACATCATCCTTGTATGAGGAAACGGATGTTAAACCTTTACTATTATTATTTGTTATATTTATTTTATTATTATTATTGTTATTATTCTTATACGTTTGCATATTATATATATATATACTTTTATCTAAAGTAAATATATAATATTAGATATATATATATATATATATATATATATAATAAAAACTGTAATATATACTGTAAAATGTGTAAAAAAGCTAAAGCTAAACATATACATGTATGCTGTATATATACATATATATATATATATACATATATATATATATATATATATATATATATATATATATATATATATATGTATATATATATATATATATTATAATATATAATATTTGGTGATAAATTAGTAAATGGATTTGAAAGAAAGATGAACGACAGACAGAAGCGATATGAGAATATCGATATATTGAAATAAATTGTGTAATAACTTATATAAAATAATTATTCCTTAAATATTAATGTTGAAAAAAATTACAGTTATAGCAATTATTATCCTGTTGAACGGAATTAAAAATGTATGATTTCTAACAAATTAATCTTGGATTTTCTGGATTACACCTCATTAGTCATCAAGCGTTGAACTTGAATGTGAGACAACGGTTCGCATCCAAATTTATCAAGGTAATATTTATGATTCCTTTTTTTGCTCTTGCGAACGAAATTTTTAGTTTTCCTAATAACTATTTCGATATAAAAGTCATTCGAACTCTACAGAATTTCTATATAACAATTATAATGCATAAGTTATTTAAATATCAGAAATTGAATTACCTGTGTTGTGTTTGGTTTGCTGAAGAATAGATAAACCGTAGAATGTTCGTGTCGTAAAAGGCGACACAGTACTGATATCCAAAGCAAAATCAGAAAGAGCATTTGGTGAGTGCCTTGGCTCCAGTAATTGGTGCATGCTTTCGAATCACGAGCCCAATTAAACAGGGATTCAAGGGAAACCGATCATGCTGATGATGATGATGATGATGAATGGATATATGCCTACTGTGTGTAGAGATATATCAATTAGAGTTACAATTCTCAGCTACTTGGAGAGAAAGTCTTGATCAATGCGAACATTACACCAGCGTTCAAGACATAAATAGCTTCATGTTTTGATTATCTTTGCTTCAGGGTAATTTCCCTCATTAGTTCATATTTAATATTTACGTGAACAGAGAGAGATAGAGAGAGTGTCAGAGAGAGAGAGAGAGACAGAGAGGGGAGGGAGAGCGAGTGTGAGAGAGTGAGAGAGAGAACTATGTTTATTTGTTAAAAAAACACTAATATATGCAATAACACACACTAGGCTGTCACAAAGAGGTTATATAAGCCTATCTAGTTGACCACCCACCATATATAAAAAAGCAAATTTCCTATTATTAGACAATATTCAGAAAAAGCATCATATTAAAATTACTTAATGTTTTAAGACATAAATATTCGTTCAGCATTGGCTTACCTACACAAAGGAGGCAGTTCGACTGAGCTTCGAACCGACTAGCGACGGTTTAGTACGTACTAGACTTATTACCTACTACCTACTACCTACTTTACTACCTACTAGACTATCAAACCGTTATATCGATCATTTATGTTTACACTTGTTAAGATATTTCTGATAACCGGTTCTCATGATGAAATCTAACTATTGCATACCAGTCTATCAATCAAAATATATCATTGCATTACTCGAATGAAAATATTAGTCTCACCACTACAGCTCAATTGCGTTTACCTTTCAGAGAAATGCTTTCATGTTGCTTTCTTAGTAAATCTCATTTGATCCGATCTCTGCAAACGCGTGCAACATTTAGCTGATAATTTCACAATTTAAGACTTCTCAGTTTGATAGAACACCGAAAATTTAAATATTAGAAAAGGCCTGCTAGGATTCATCACCACTAGCTCCAACCAGTGGCGATGTCGGTAAGATATTCGACCGCGGTCAGTATGTTCGGGGTTCAAATCCTGGGCTCGTCCGTCACTGACATCGCTTTTGAGTGAGGAAACTGACATTAACTGACATTAGCTTTACCAGATTTTACCAGCTTTCAATACTATACTACTAGCATTAAATATCTAGATACTATATCTTAAATCGATTATACTTTTCGACATCATATTATTAAACTTAAATGATGTATCATAGATTTCATGAATTTTGGACACGTGATATAGAGAATGTGAAAAGTATGATCGGTAGCTTTTCATACAACGAACCAGTATCGACAGAGTTCAACTCCTGGTCCATTCTTCACCAATCTTCACCACTGTTTACCATTCTTCATCACTCAGTACTCTTCACCACTCTTCACAACTTTTCATATCTGTTCAACACTCTTTACCATTCTTTACCATTCTTTACCAATCTTCACCACTTTTCAATGATAGCCGTTGGAGAGAAGAAACTCTCGCAAGTACCGATTTTACACTTTTGAAGATTTATCTTAGTAAGTGAAAGAGAGTGTTGTAGACTCATAGAGCTACAACCAGACGAATTACAGATTCCTCTAAAAGCTAGAAATGTCACCTGTCAACAAAAATTCGCCTGGAGAAATTTTCTTTCTGAACTGCCGAGAAAAGGCACCCGTCAAAAAGAATTAAAGTCTCGGTTACCTCACAAACATTAATCAGGCATCGGAGATCTGCGTTAATTTCACAGCCTGGAAGGTTGCCTATCTCGTGAAAGTCATGAGAAGCGTGAGAAAGAAAATAGATGAGACTTTTTTCACTACATTTTCAAATAAAATAATATAATCTGCAACAACTATAAAGGAAACAGGAACAAATATATAACATTTTATCGCGGAAATGCAATAAAGCGGTCATCCGGAAAGATACACAATATTTTATCCTGCTGAAAATCGGTAGAGTGTGTGAGAGAATTGGCATTAAAACTTAGCGTTTGTTCTAATAAGCCAACAGGTTAACAGTCCAATTGTGAACGATATCACGGGCCGTAATAAAAAAACTCTAATGAAACTAAGAAAATTCTGCTCATTGTATTTTGTTTCAATGTTTAGAGTTACTAAACAAAATTAGATTAGAAGTTAAAGCTCAAACTATATCGATTTATTTAGAGAAATAGTGCCCTTCAAAAACATTTAGTCCTATATTTGAAATGTTCAGTACGGCATATTGGCATTTATTTTTTCCTTTGTATGACATCGTTTATGGCGAGGTTCCGGACATTAAATTCTTATTGATTTATTTTAATTACAGTATTCACTATTTGGTAGAAATTCATTTGTAGTATTGAATGTTGAAGCTTAGTGTACAAAGCATTTAGGTCTGTATACACATCTGTGATTTAGAACCACTAAATTAAATGCCTACGCAGCCTGGAACTCGAACCCAGGAAAGTTTCATTTTGTACTCTCTGATCAGCAACTTTGACTATATTGCATCATTCGTTCATTGAGTTCTGCTAGAGAACGACATATCACTAAATCTATTCATAGTGACGTCTTCATAACGTCATTAGACTCACGGAGGCCAAGCCTATTATTTGAGCTAATCGGTCACAACATTGCAGTTTTATGCTATTTAAGTCCAACATTTTGCTTCGAACTTTAAAGTTTCGTGGAATAATATAACCCGACATCTGAATCGGTTGTCAGTTAGGAAGTAGATGAATTCGGCTATTCTGAAATTTGTTATACAAAAAATTAAACGTGTATTGCAAAGGATATCCGGAGGCCCTCGATTGGCTTTAGCCTGGATAGTCCTAGGATGAAAGGTGGCGTTGATCATTGTATTTCAATGCCAATATTATGCGAAACTTTACAACATTTTTTATTACTTTACGAGTATTTAATTTATAAGACAATTTCTAATGACCGTCTTAGGTCAACCGACAAAAGACGGTCAAGGACATTCATTAGATCATGGACGGTTCATTAGACCTCGTTAGATAATATATACAGTCATATTTATATATATTTATATATATATAATCCATACAGTCATATATATATACAATATATATATATATATATATATATATATATATATATATATTATCTAATGAGGTCTAATGAACCGTCCTGATATATATATATATATATATATATATATATATATATATATATATATACATATATATATATACATATATACACTGTATATATATATATATATATATATATATATATATATATCAAGATAATTTTGCGTTATTAGTATCGCGCATATAAGAGTTATGCATCAGATAACTATAGTATACTTGCGTTATCTATATCATATATAGCGATCAACCTTTAATAGCACTTCTAGTTTTTCAAGTGCAATAAGTAAAATATTTTTATGTTATTGATTCATTGATAGAAAAATATCGTTACTCAACTTGTCTTCTCTTGTCTGGCCATTTGTCGTGTCGATTATGAAACTCGGATTTAATCAAAAAGATTTTTCATTTTTAAATTTGGAAATTGCAATGTCTCAGAACCAGATCTCAATTTCATTTCCAGAAAAGTATCGTCACAGAGTCCATCTATGGGAATTTATCGATTTTAAAAATACTCTTTCTAGAGTAGAATATAGCATAAATATGATGTGCTCATACAGTAACGAAAGACATAGAAGAGTGCAGGCGTCATGTAGGACCTGCCAGTAGGCATTTCACTGAGAGAGATGTTAGAAGTATATGTAACATTGGAGTTTGATTTTATTTGAGAGCTATTCTAGTCTATTTTATTTTATTTTATTTCTTGGAGCCGGGCCTTCAATCCAGACCCGCCAAAAACCTTAACGTGTCTGAACAGCTTGACAATAATTACAACAGTATAGGTTTAACGTATGTTTCCTCTTACAAGGATGATATGTCAGGGACGTCATTACTGGTTACTCACTGATATGCTTTTTAACATATTTTACTTAGATAGAGAAAAATTTCCATAGGAGGTCATTTAGACAAGTGGCATAAAGCAACATTCATGCTTCTGAATTAAGAATGTACAGCGTATTTCGATTAGAGATGGGAATCGAACCGAACCCGAACAGAACCGAAACCTAAAATCTAGAATTTTGACCGAACCCAACCGAACTCGAACCCAGACTCTGACCGAACCCGAACCGAACCCCAACCCAGACTCTGGCCGAACCGAACGGAACCCGAACCCAGACTCTGGCCGAACCGAGCCCGAACCCAGACTTCGTCCAAACCTTACTGAACCAAACTCTTGGAGTTACTTTCTTCTTCACCAGCCTGACATTAAATAAATATAGTCGGAACAGTACAAATATATATTAGTTTTTGCATTTACAAGTATTACAGTATCTAACAGCATAATATTCAGGTAAGACTGGTTCCGACACAAATTTTAAAATGGTTGCGGTACAAAGGAATGGTAGCGGGAAGCGAGACGGGCCTGCAGAAGATAATGGATAGTCTAGATGATACGGCATTGAAATATGGAATGAAGATTAACATCAAAGAGACAAAAGTGATGAGAGTATCTCATAAAAATCTGAAAATGCTTGACTCAATCTAGGTGGATTTGTTCTTGTTATATTCAAATTATGATTTTTTGGTAATTTTAGTGTGCTACCTTAATACTTTTGCAGTCAGATTTACAAATAATTATATATAACATTCTGTATGTGTTAAGGCTATCTGGAGTAAATAATTTTGCACCATAGCGATACAAGAGTTTCACATCTATTTTCGTAACTTCATAAATGATCCGAGAGTTTCAAATTTGAAACCATAAGGTAAATTATGAAGTTTTTCATAATATCATAAAGCTGTCAGTTGATAGCAAATAGTGTATATTATGATCATTTTTTTGGAAGTACACGTGTTTACCAAATCATCTTTATTTGACATTTTTATTTTACTAAATTGCACTTTGTCTCTGAAATATTGGATAAAATTTCAGCCAAGACATTTCCACTTAATTGCAAACGTATCTTATATATAGGCCTATAGTGACAATAAAAATTTAAAAATTGTTGAAGCATTCTATTTGCTCGTTATAATCAAGAAAAATATTTCAGATACAATAATAAAGCTAAGTATCTATATTATGAACATTTGTTGGTCAACTAACAATATTTTAAGAAATGTACAGGAATAAATACCACTTCTCTCCTTTTTTCATTGTCATATTTTTACCCAGGTGAAAAAATGTGGCAGCTATTATGACTTAATGAATTGTTAAGTTTATTTACCATAAACCATTTTAAACATGTTTGTCATAACCATGATTATTATAAGTAAAGTTAGACAATTGCAACATTATCCAAAACCAAACCATTTCGAACTCGAATCGAACTCTTGCGAGTTGGAAAGCAAGCCGAACCCGAACTCTTGTTAGAACCGAACCCGAAAGGAACTTTCATTTTCAACGAACCGAACCGAACTCTCAAATTGTCAACTACTAGCCGAACCCGAATCAAACCGAACTTTCATTTTCAACGAATCGAACCGAACCCGAACTCTGGAAATTCTTAAAATTCCCATCTCTAATTTCGATATGATGTAAATGTAAATAAAAATAAAACCTACAAACAATCCATCAATTTGGCGATATTAAAATTTTCATCAACTGGATATTGAATGGACGTATTCACAGTGTAAATATACATCAAACAAGTGAATGCAGTGGTCGCAGACTTCAATATACAGTGTATGTCTGCCATGCATTTGAGTATATACACTGTACATGTTATACTGGCTAAGTGGTAAATCATAACCTAATATTTTATTATAGAAAGCGACAATCAGACTCATTGATTCAGATAGAGGACTGATAGAGTATGAAGACAATGAAGTAGTATAAATCAGTGCCAAACATAATTATTGTATATCGGTTTGTTTTACATGCATATTTTCTATAAATATATATATATATATATATATATATATATATATATATATATATATACAACAAAGTCTGCAGCCTTGGACCTAAGTGCTCCTTAGCGATCTAGCAACTCTGCTAGCATTAATATAATGTATAGTCATGAACATACAACTAAGTTCAAAAATTCATGTAGAGCAGAACGTTAGAGAAAGAAGCAGAACTCGAGGTTTTCTATGCATCCATATAGCAAAACAAATTAAAGGCGTATATGGTCTTGATAACATTTGCTAGCAAGTATATTCCAAATTGTAACGTGGATTCTTGAAGGGAAAACGCACTAGCGTAACGTTGCTTAGATACGTTAGTTGTACTCTGAGATACTTGCAGTTAATTATCGATCGCGCCAATTTGCTTAATTGGACAAAATATTACATAATAACGCATAACGCATGAAGTATTTACCATGGATAGTTCATAGATTCATTTTTAGATTTGCTTACTGTAATCATAGCTTAGCGTACTGCAAATTGTGTCATAAATAATGAACATTTATTCTTTAGTGCACTGCCAAGTGGTAGGTTCAAGGTACATATTTATACTCAAAGTCTGCTTTCTCGCTCCATAAGAGCAATCCTTAGATCAACAAGTTAATCCCTTCACAATGTCCATGCCTTATGGATAAGGCATAGACTATAGCTTATGTAGCCTATAGCTTGGGAAAGTATGGCTTCTGAGGTGGTTTCCCGTTGCCTTTCTCAGTTATGTGGACTAATTACCATTTAATCCTGGGGGGAAATATTTCATGGTGAGGTGGGTCCCCTCTTGCCATCCTCAGTTCCTGCCTTTAGTCGCCTCTTACGCAGATCGTTTGCTGTTGCCCTATTCTGCAGTGGTCCAACCACACCCGAGCACAACACGGAAATATATATATATATATATATATATATATATATACAGTATATATATACATTATATATATACATAAATAATATACACTGCACATACATATAGGTATAATTATATATCAATGCATGTCTATACATTTACATGTACGTATATCTATACATGTATGTATTTGCCTAAAAATCTCATACCTGGACTAGCTTTCTCAAATCATTTTCCACTGCATTCTTCCTTCAATTACATCTCTCCGTAACCTATTCCCCGAGATACCTTGTCCCACACAGCTCTTCTATCATTTTTGGGGGGATGGGTTGCTGAAAGATATAACATGTAGTCTTGCTGTGAGATGTGCTAGTATTCCGTTATGTAGATGACTTGGATCCATCATGAGTCAGAGAGCAATGTCAAATATTGCTATGGAATACTGATTATGAACAAGGAATACTAGACATAATTCCCGACTTCAGCACAAGGAAGAATTTATGTGTAACTTACATGTGATTCAGCACATGTCTTGTTTGAAGTGAAAAATACATGCACAATATGCTTCAAGAAACTAACACAACTGTGACTTTTCTGCTCATAGCAGCTACAATCAAAAAGCGTAAAGGCGGACAAGGGTCAACACCATTTCGTTGTAGCCTTATGCCATATTAATGAGCGTTGTCTCTAACTCGTGTTCATAAGCGCAAGGGAAAAGCTCTTTATGGAGTTGGCATTATATCACATCTCGGGACCACTGCGCATTATACAAGTACCGGTCCTCGTGTCTCTGGAAATTAAATTATTGACAATTTATGGAGTAAATGTATCCCGCAGAATTCAGAAATAGCTATTCATAGATCTGCAGTTTATTCGTATATAATAAATTGCATTTTTTAAGGTCCTTCATGTTAGACTTTTCAGGATATTTGGCAGTTTTGGCAAATTCATGCTTAGGAAATCGCGAATATATGACAACCTTTTATTCATCGATATAACTTAGGCCTATGAATGCTATGATATGATATGAATGTTCATTTATTAATTAAAATAGAATAGTTTAAAAACAAAACAGGAGAGAGTGGTACTGATATAAATATCATAAAAATCATCCATATTAATTATAACAATATGATAATTTTGTCACAGTCATTTTACCTCAGGTCGGGATCTATCATATATTTTAAAAGATTTTTCACTTTGATGGCATTTGCAATATTGTGATTACGTTGTTGGATTTATCCCCATCAAACAACGGGATCACACTATCTCGTAACGCAAGTTAAGTAAAACCATTGCTAGAATATTGTTGAAATTAATGATAGATTAGTTTCGAATGCTTTATTAAATCTCTATCTCTTCTATCGACAGCTTCCTCGATTTAAATTCAGATCTTTTATATTCAACTCATTTTATTCGTCATCTTGTTTACCGTCGCTTTTTCAACTTATTTTATTTGGCTCAAAGTCACGACAGCTAGAGCTTCTTTAAAGAGCTTCGTTTTCTTCTTTTCGTTACAGCTATTTTTATCCTGTCCGTTTTTAGTCAATTCTTTATTATTTTGCTCGTTGTTCTCAGCTCACCGAGCACATGTTTGATATAAAGCCGGCTAGGCTGGCCACAATCATTCCTCAACGGCAGCCCATGACGCTAAAGTCTGCCGGTAACTGATATCACACGTTTTCGCTTAATTCTTCCAATCGTTCGCGTGGTCGCAGCTCCCTCAGTAACTCAATGAAAGTTGAGCGACTGACTTAATCCCGGCACAGCCGTAGGGCAGCATCGAAGCAGCATCGAGGCAGCAGAGGCAAATTGGAGAATCTGAGGAAGATATGCCGTGAATACATTATTAGCGACAGGATCTTTACGTCTGTTGCGTATCTAGGGCGAACAAATGTAAAGAATTGTCTGTTTTCTACATAAAATCATGTCACCTAATAAGCATTATCGAATAGAAAATCTATATTATATATCTACAGTACGAGTATAGGCCCTAATATTTATACTTAACCCTCGGATGAAGAACCCCTGGGTCACCCCTGACCCGGGACTCGCATTCTGTCCTATATTTTTTTAACGCTACACAATAAAATCTTGTCCTTCTAGGTATTCTTCATTCAATCTATTTTGCATAGATACATATATTTTTTAAATTGCTTTTTAGTCTATCCCCTACTCAGTTGAGAGCTGAAATGGAGAGGTCATAGGTCGTCTTATCGAAAGGCTGTTGAAAGGCTGTGCGATAGTTTTATGGCAATGGAATCAGTTTGATTTATATATATTTACAATAATTTGATATGAGTTACATGACCTAACGGGCCTACAGAATCCTAGATTTATAAGCCCCTATAGGTCACTTTACGCAGAATTTGGTCCAAGAAATGTGTGCAAAATCGCATATTCCCAGCTGACATATCAAGATCGAGGTTTGCTGAAATACTTTCGCCTTTGCGATTTGATGATAAAGATATTAGAAACATGAGAAGAGCAGTTGCACCCATCAGAGACTTGTGGAATTCCTTTACTGAACAATGTCGATCTCTCTACACACCATCAGCGCACGTGACAGTCGATGAACAGAAGGTGAGGTTTAGAGGAAAATGTCCTTTTCTACAGTATATCTAGTCTAAGCCAGATCGATATGGAATTAAGTTTTGGATTTGTGCTGATGCAGAAATGTATTAAGTATTCAATCTCATCCATATCTTGGGCGGGAGGAAAGAACAAGAACTCAATCTCTAGGTTCAGAGGTTGTTCTCAGTTTCCTGCAACCAATTGAACAATCTGGCAGAAATGTCACGTGCGATAACTTCTTTACAAGTATACATCTAGCTGACAAACTGTATGAGAAGTAGCTGACAATTTTTGGTAAGAATCTTTAGCTAATTGGTCAAGAAAGGCTGGTTCATCGTTGTTTGCTTTTAGTGAAGCAAAAACAATAGTGTCATATGTTTCTAAACGTAACAGAGCAGTCGTTCTTCTCTCTACAACGCAAAATGACGACAAGATTGATGGAAACACCAAAAAACCTGAAATGATCATGAATTATAATAGAACGAAAGGAGGGGTTGACAGTGTTGACCCACTCTGCCGCAGATATACTGTCAAGCGATCAACTCGTCGTTGGCCAATGTGCATTTTCTATAGACTTCTTGACATTGCAACAGTAAATTCATTCATTGTGTTTCTACATAACAAGCTTGATTTTCATTCCAAGAAAAGTTGAAAGAGCAGGATGTTCATTGAAACATTGGCCATGGACTAGATGAAGCCACCACTGCAGTATCGATGGGATAATTCTCAAGCCTTATCTGATCGTTATCGTTCATCAATGAGTGCCGTTGGCTACACCTGTGCAAGTCAGCCTAAACCACCACCGCAAATGTCGGAAAGAGATGTTTCTACTGCCCTGCCGCAAGAGACAGGAAGGTGTTCACTGAATGCTCTCTCTGTCATAATCGTGCCAGCCCTGACCACTCCACAACTACAACTAACATAAAGCGTGCAAATTGTGCAATTGTGCGTGATCTACCAGTATGTGTGCATTAATAACTAAAAAAAATTCTTTTCAGATTTCATTGAAGTTTTAAGAACAATCACTTTAATTCATATAATTAACCTTAATTCACTAAAATAAGCATTAAACTTGCCTGCCCAAACTAAAAGTCACAGCATAAACTTTATAATTTAGCAAGGATTAAATTTTAATGAAGTTTCAAATTTTTTTTGCTGATACGTACCCTGACATGATCTCTTGATGATGATGACGTCCCTGCCTCACATCATCTCTCGATGAGAAAATGGACGTTAAATCTTGTATTGTTATTATTACCATTAATTGCAATGATAAAAATTGAAAGTTTGGCTTACAGCTTTATTTCTGGCTATTTTCTGCGTGTAATTATGCCAATAAATGTCACGTGTCAGGGGTGACCCAGGGGTTTTGCATTAACGTCAGTCAAAATACCTACTGCATCCGAGGGTTAATATAGAAAATCTACCTAATATATCTACAGTAAGAGTATAAGCCCTAATATTTATAATTTTCATATTGATCTTAAAAGTTCATCTGTCATTCATATTGTTAAGTTAAACTTACGTGAAGTTATAACATACTCAATGAAATTATCCCATTTATGCGATCTACGAATGATTTACTCTATTGCCTATTATACTAGTGCGATTATTAATCTTATGAGATTTCAATTTAGCCACAATTTGGACTGCTGTATATGAAAGATTATACGAACGTTTATTGATTATACGAATTATTTATTGATCGTTTATTGATTATCGAACGTTTATTGATTATCCTCAAAGGATACTAATTATAATTAATAAAACTAGTAATTATTCACCAATATGTAAAATTCAGATCTCTTCGGCTGCTACAATTATTTAAAATACTAAATAGTTCGGACTTTTCAGTTAGGAAATAATATTATAATAGTTATAGAAGTCACAGATAAGTCATTATAACAAATGAAATTTCACCCTCAATGGCTCTTGAAACTATTCATGAAAATGTGAAAAGATTTTATGAATCCTGAGCATTTGAGTATAAACAAATTTTCGGTGCTTTAATCCAGCAAGTGCTCTTGGTTCGCTAAATCCCAAGGGTGCTTTTCGTAGAAAATGTAAACCAGGAATTACGACCAAATATAAATTACCGCAGAACATGTCCCTCCTGATAGGATACGATAAACTCTCAAAAATTATTTTTTAATATTCGTATTAGAAAAATAGTAAAATAAAATAGATAGAATAACATTAACCAAACAACATCCATCACATCATCACATATCAATCACATAATCACACATTAATTATATAATCACACATCAATCACATCATAAAACATCAATTATATCATCATCATACATCAGTCATATCATTACATCAATCATAAAATCACACATAAATCAAATCATCACATCAATCATATCATCACATCAATCATATCATCACATCAATCATATCATCACATCAATCACATCATCATACATCAATCATATCATCACACATAAATCATACAATCACACATCAAACATATCATCACATCAATCATACCATCAGACATCAATCATATCATCACATCAATCATATCATACATCAATCATATCATCACACATAAATCATCAATCACACATCAAACATATCATCACATCAATCATACCATCACATCAATCATATCATCACATCAATCACATCATCATACATCAATCATATCATCACACATAAATCATACAATCACACATCAAACATATCATCACATCAATCATACCATCAGACATCAGTCATATCATCACACATCAATCATATCACACATATTATCGTATGATCACACACTATTATATCATCACACATTATCTTATCGACTGCGTTTAATTTGGCAAACAAATAGCCCAAGTAATGGATCGTAGTACAGCTTAGTTAACCTTAGGCTATTTAGTGAACTCTAGAATATTCCCGAGTACAGACTTTGATTTAATCTGTTGCAAAAATTAAATTACTTAATTTCATGTTCTCAGTCATGAATAAGTTCAGGGTCGATTTAGTAAAACATTAAATCAGATCACGGGTATTACATATTTTCGATGCGAAGCACAATCTCTTGAATTAATATCGAATTATTTGAATCAAGGTTCAGTGTGTCCACTTCACCGATTGCTTCTAACCTCCTCACATTAAAACTAGACAGAATAATATTCGTGGAATTGTTGACGTTTTGAAAGGATCATTTCTGTAAATTTACAGCAGCGTCATGGCCGATGACAGTTTTAGAAAATACTTTATGTACTCCTAGCACGGTTTTAAATCTTTTTCATGAATAATCTAAACTTTTGCTGTTGATACCGAAAATTGGCTGAATGCTTCCGTATATTATTCATCTTTCGGTTCCTATTGAATATCCATTTTTTATAGACGGACCTGGGCTGTGAACTCAGACCTCTTGCTTTTTAGGCGAACACTCATTTAAGTAACACTTACGCATAACTCCTATTTTACATTTTTCGTGAATTAGATGCTCACGGCTCATGTTTGCACATCTGTCATTTTTACTGTTTTACAAGCTTGCCTTTTTTACTCTTCTCTAAAACATCATTAACATTATAGTCTTTGTAAGCAGGAAAATTAAAGCAGTAAACCTATATAATTTTAAAAGTATAAGTAATATGACGCGAATTCATAAATATGATTATGCAATTAATATGGTATAAAACTCAAGTTAGCTCCAAGAGAGAGAGAGAGAGAGAGAGAGAGAGAGAGAGAGAGAGAGAGAGAGAGACTGTTATGTATTCGTTACTACATTCAATATTTAACTTTTTTATTTTAATATATTTAGTATAATTAATTTATGATACAGAATTGACAATTAAACATAACAATGCCGTACGCTGTATAATTGTATCTGTCGTTGCGTTATCTCAAAACGACTTATATCTCTTATCAATTGCATTTTCTCTTTTTTGCTAGTGAGTTTTCACGCCTTCAACTTACTGGAATGTTTTTTCACGCACAAATGGAGAGCATTACAGAAGATTTCCATTAAGACATTGCTCATTATTTAGGACGATGGTCAGTGGGGATATTCTGTAGATGCTCTACACAACAGCACCTGACCGTGGCCCATAAATATCTCTGCTCCGACTCCGCACAAAGATAAATAAGCAAAGAAAGCATTGGCCTTTAGATTTAAGCGAATGTGAACCGAGGAATGTAAACTTACTCTACATTATTCCAAGTACTTAAAAGTACTTGCGATAATATAGAGTAAGTTGTATGCTATGATCTGACCACTGTAGAATAGACATATCGTTTACCATCCGTCTTGAAAGGGTCACCTAACGAATAACTGAGGAATAGAAAACAATATCAAAAGTCATAGATATCCTAAGCAGGAGGCCACATCGAATTATGATAAAAGCATAGCCTTTGAGTATGTAGAATTGTTTGTCGAGAGAAAGGCTTCGTGTAGTTGTTTAATTGTGATGGATACCGCATTTCGGTTAATGTGTTAATGTGTTTGCAAGTGTCAAAATTGTATGAAATGAATATACCCCACCTCAGCTTGTAAGTGCGCACTTGTAGAATATGATCGATTGTTTGATAAAATATTGGGTAGTGTATGAAAAAGTAACGAAATACCTCAGTAATTGAATTCTGGACCGCTCAATTTGACTTCGAGTGTGTAAACCATTACTTTAAAACTCACTTTGATTGCCACTCTCCCTGAATTCTAGTGAAGGAATTCTTACCTTGAACACAGAACGTATGGAAGTGTAGATCAACACCCTAGATCAACACCCTAGTCAACACCCTAGATCAACACCCTAGATCAACACTCTAGATAAAGAACATAAACCAACCCAGTCAGAGTGGTTAGCATGCGAAATTCTAGACTGGGATTGACCAAAATTGTCTTCCCAATCAATCCAATGTCGTTAACTCTGACTATAAAGCCGACCAACCCCAGACGGGCTCGGTCATATCCGGCCAGATCAGGTGAGCAACGAACAAGCATTTCAGTTAGGCGCCAACCGGTCATCTAGCTGTCACCTAGCTCGGCCCACCCACTGAGATTGGCCATAGCCGGCTAAGTAGGCCAATACCGGCCTGTGTCAGAATCCAACCCAAGCCAGTCAGTCAGGCTATTCAGCCGTTATCAATACAGGCCAGTCAGATTTTTCAGCCATTATCAACCTAATCCAGTCAGTCAGGTTGCTCAGCCGTTTTCAGCCCAGGCCAGCCTAGTTAAACCTAACTGGGCCAACCGGCCAACCCGGCCTGATTTTCTAAACGGCTGGCCTTGACAGGTTATATATAGATATGCTGAACTGGGTTAGTGTAATAAATTGGTCCTTAATCTGTTAAGTCTACAGAGTTTTACCCGCTGGGTTTTTTCAATGACCGGTAAGCCATCAGCCCGTGAAATAACTGACACTGATGAGAAGAGAGGGAGCTAATCGATCAGCTGATCATCCAGTCAAATCATTAATCAATCAATCAGCTGATCATCCAGTCAACTCATCAATCAATCAGCTTATCATACTATTAACTCATCAATCAATCGATCAGTTGATCATCCAGTCAAATCATCAATCAATCGATCATCGGTTCATCCAATCAGTTCGCTAATCAACAGACTGGCTGGTCAGTCGATCAGCTGATCACATCGGCCAATCGATCCGTTGAAAGAGTTCAATCGATTGATGTATAAATATCAATGCCAGAAATAGTCTATCATTTGATGAAGCTAGTATGACCAGTGCAGACCGCTGCAAACCGGTGCATCATAATATGCTCTTTGACACTGTAGAATAGTAAACGAGAGGGATTTAGAAGAGAGAGAGAGAGAGAGAGAGAGAGAGAGAGAGAGACATGCTCATTAGCTCTCTATGCTGTTGATTATCTTTAGAATTTATATATCCCTTGACTTAAATGGAATAGGATATTGTCATAATGAATAAAGTTATTAAATGTTACTTTTAATATTATCTAAATTACCTCGTGATTTGTTCGATTCATTTTCAAAATGACCGTTCGAAAGCAGCGAATGTATGCTAAGAAGCGACGAAACAGAAAACTGAGGAAGGCAACGAGAACCACCACAGAAACTAAATTTTTTTCGTTTTGTAGCCTCGTTGTTTATTGCGATCATTTATTAAAAGTGATAGATATCATCATATGTAATATTTCACTATCTATAACGTTTGTTTATCTTTAACTTATCTGTGTGCTTTTTATATTTTGATAAATGCTATATAGACCTAGTTTATAACTTCCCATGCCATATTGAAAGTTTATTTTTAATTTGTTTATTGCTAATTAAGCTTTTTCTGTAAAGTGCATGTAGTCTCGAAGTAATCTCATTTCGACCATAACACCACTATATAATTGTCGTTGTTAATAATAATTACCAATAGTAATAATAATAAACTAAGATAGGATTAAGGGTCTTTGCAGTTTTATATAGAATGAACAAGGTGAACTGTGACTTCAGAACATTAAACCAATAGTTTTCTGATAGTAGTTTTTTTGTAACGAATACGATACAGAAATACGAATGTCTGTAATACGCAGTACATGTATTTGTGGAAGTTACCCTGCATTACAGCTGGACTTCGATATTGCTGCCGATATGTATATTTATAAATAAAGCTTCCTAGCAATTATCAATAGAGCCAACGGTTCATTCTATCATACAATACTGCAGAATAGAAAAGACAAAACATGCATGCTTTGTTTGCCGTTACTCAGTTCATGCGTAATATAAGAACATTTTCGTGTTTCGTCATAATGGACAAATGTTTAGAATCAAATGCTACAGTTAAACCAGAATATATTTGTGACCATTGCTTCACTAACATTTTAAATATTGTTTTTAATGATGCTTTAGGTAACATGTTTTAAAAAGTATCCAGGCCAAGGTTCAGTGCGCTGATGATTGAGTGTAGATTACTCAAGCAATTTCTTTTATATACTTTTTATAGCATTTGGCAATCCAACATGAGGGGCTGTATAAGTGGCATCATAATCTTTTTGGCCTTAATCACCACTAATTGCTTAACATAGTTAAATTAAAAGAGTTCAATTGAAACTAAAATAAAAATTATATTAAAAAGTTAGGCTACATTGAAATAGACTGGCATATGTGACGGACTGAAACACATATGGTGCTTAAAGAAATAGGCGCATTAACCACTGTAAACTAATTAATTAGAGCTCACAATTACTAAATTAATTAGTGTTCACAATTTATAACCAAACAATCAGGCCAACTATCTCTAAAGACTGAGCGATGCTGGAGAGTTTTTTCGCTGGAGTAAAACGCCTGATCGAGGCCAGAATGAAGAATTACGTCCAGCTACGTCTCTGACTCGTGGCCGTGATTGCGTTCGATGCCTATTACGCCTGATGGCGTCCAGAGAGAGGGTTGAAGGATGAAGGGGGATGGAAGAAAGGGGGAGAGTACCGTCAAAAATCCGGTTCAAGTACGACAAGGTTGAAGGTCAGTCTGCTGATGCTAAGTTATAGATCAATTACTATAGATCCCTATTATATGTAGAGCATTACAACTCGTACATAATGTTAAGTTCAGTATACAGACTGGGATAAAAAATATCCGGCTAAGGAAATCTACATGATTTCTTCGAATCTTCGAATATTTTCATGAAAATATTAGACCTTCTATTACAGACATTTTTACATCTAACCTGAAAATTTGGAGGGAAAATGTAGGTAAAAGATTTACAGCATTTATTAGAGAAAAATATGAAACTGGCATTTAAACAATGTTCATTTTAATAGCCGTGGAGTAAATTTTCTTCACATTAGGCATATATATTCTAACAGAGATAGGATTTGGTAGAACAAATTTTATAAATTTCATATAAAGATAGTTCGGCATATTAATCTATCAGTGAATCTACAGTAACCGTTTTGCTGATGGATGTAGTTAAGATGCTAAAGCGCTAAGAAAAAACTGACCAGTTTATCGTGTCAAATACACGGCTGAAGTCAACTAAAGTCAACTAAGTTAACTTTAATGGGTTCTTCATTAACTGCTTTTATTATTGGAAGAGTTGCATGAGGGTTTTCAGATGCTTTCAGATGTTAGTTCGGAAGATGGTCACTGTCGAACTTATACTTAAATAGCAGAAATAAATAGTCCCTCATAGAATCAGCGATTAACTCAAAACGAAAGCACTACCAGCTCAATAAACCTAGTTGAATTATTTTTCATAAAAGCGCTGCAACATTTCCATAAAAGATTCTAATTATATGTAAAATTTATTTCGCAGTAAGATTAGAAGTTTTTGTTGGGGACGTCAGGCACTAATGGGTTACCTTAATTTCTTTTTGCATCTTAATCTCCCTGGCATTTCAATCTCTCCTGTACTTCAATCTCTATTTTTATTGTATCATATACAATACATATGTATCATACGTATACTATTTGTCTTGTTACTGTGATATTTCTTTTGTCTTACTGAAAAATATTATGTGACATGTGCCGTATTTTGTGGAGCATTAAACAGCATACAATCTTAACGTAGATAAACACATAAACACTAAGATTCGTTCATATGCAGCCAATCCATTTAAAGTTAAAATTGATATTTGTATAATTGGCCTAGTTTAATTTAAATTCTGCTTCGGATTTCATAGTTATCAATAATAATAGTAGTACGTACATGTAGATTAATACAAGTGTCGCTCTATGCAAAAACACAAAGTAGAGCCAACATAGTCAATTTTAAGCTCGATGGAAGAAAACTGTCATAAAGCTTCATCTGAAAGCTCAAAGAGATATCTGACTGTTATAATCAGAACTAAGGCCATACAATGTTTGCTTTAGCTTATTCGTACTTTCTAACTTTGCTGACAATTTACTTGGGATTTTCAAGCAGCTCATTCTCGACGAGTCTTTATTTAGAGAATCGCAGAGTAAGAGAGAAAGAGAGAGAGAGATAGCAACAACAGTCTCCTTCAATTTTCCAGCCAGTATTCGAAAGCTCGAGGATTTCGACGGACTGGAGAAAGATTTACCGAGTCATTAATTACTCCAAGAGCCAGTTTCCTGAAAATGCCGCTTTAATTCTATTTATTATTACGACGATACCGGAAATCAATGGAAGAAAATTGACGACGCCAGACTGTAGGATCATTCCAGGACAGCATCCATAACTTCCTTCAACGTCTGCAGTCATGCCTTTCATTTCTGAATATGAATCACTGCTCTGTTCTTCATCGTGCTTACTTGGCAAAAGCTCCGACTAGTTTATAATTATAATAGTTTAAAGACGATCTTGATTTCAGTCTGATACATTGTCAATGAAAAGGACAGTAAAGGAGTAGTTCACGAAACACAATCATGAAGTAAAGGTAAAGTTGATTTTAAGAATAGAAATTCTCTTGAAATTGTAAGTATTTTTATTTAAGACTGATGGTATGATATAGGACAGAGAGGAGTTGTGACAGTCTGTTCGTGTCCCGACCCTAGTTGGAATGGGATTCAGGGGAAGATGATGATGATGATTTAAGTGTTTACGATATTCTTGGGACCTGTTACTTGTAGACGAGGACAGACTTGAATACCTGTTGTCAATTGTGGACTGTCTAGTAAGACTGTGTGGAATATAACTTAATCATAACTTAGTCAAAAATCTCCATTATGAGTATTTAGATTCCCCTGCACCACGGATTCCCCTGCAACCACCTCGTGTAATAATGATCGTCATCATCATCATCTTCCCTTGAATTTCAGTTTAACTAGGGTCGGGATACGAACAGACTGTCTTGAGTCCTCTCTGTTTTACATCATATCATCAGTCTTATCATCTATTTGAGACTTTTCCATTCGTTTAAATTTTTGCAGCAATTTCTGGAGCCTAGGCTCTCACCAACCGAACGCCCTTTCTGACGTTGGTACGGATCTTTGTGCTTTAGTCGCTTTCTACCACACGTGCAGTCGCCGGTTGGTCAATTCTTCAAACAACCCGGAAATAAAGCATGTATCAAAGATCAATGTAAATTTAATCATTTCAAAGATTTTCTAAATTTATCTTATATTTTTGTGCATAGTTTGGTAATCAGAAGCCCACTGTGCACTTAACTAGTAGGCGCAAGGGCTGAAGGCGACGTTCCATTGAAGCCCTTCTACCTCATACAACATAGTATAAATGGCAGAAAGCATCATGGGACTCTTAACGAGGAAATATCGTCCCTCTATTTCTCCATTACCATTCACTTTATTGTTCGCGGTCTACATTCTTCTAGGGTTACACATTATTTAGGATTAGTCCGCGTATGGACAACTGAACTGAATAACCTTTCGGAATTGAGTCCCATTCCGTTAAATTTTGAATTCTGTTTCTCGTATTTTGTTTTCCATACTTTTCCGCAGTTTTAGAAATTTTATAAATAGGCTATGCGAGTAAAAACAACAGTTCTTAAGTTACAAAAATTGTGTTAAATTACTTGTGAAGTAGTTTCTGAAGAACTCAAAGGTCGGCTGTTTTCTCTTGTTTTAAGAATTAGAATATTCTAATTCTTAAAACAAGAGAAAACAGCCAACTTTTATTAAATAAGATTAATGCTCAATCAATTAGCCTATAATTGACAATTTTTAATTTTATCTATCTTGGTAGCTGCTCTAATTAAGAATCATCTGTCAGACCTATCAACAGCAACAACAACAACAATTAGAGTGCTGTCATCAATTACAACATCGAGCACTATTGAGACTAAATCAAGCCGGCGAGCAAAAAAGATGGTCCAAAACGGTGCAAATTCCAAAATCCAGATATCAGTCCAAAGTACAGGGTACTAAAGAAAAGGAGGTTTAGGCGCAGGTCGCTGCTCATGGACACTGGATGGAAAAGAGAGATGGAAAAGATAGGTCTTCAACTGCCTATGGAACTGATCATAGGAAATCAAAGGCCGATGTGCTTCAAATGACCTATCTGATATAATTCTACAAGTATAACACTTAACATATAGCATATACATGTACTGCCGTGATTCTAGCGTTGATGGTAGGCCTGTTTGCTATAGAAGCAGGCCCCAAAATAGAATTTACGTTTCACTCATATTTGCGGAATATTATGTTTTCTAATTCATTAAAATATATGATCATATTACATATGAATGATGTGATTAATGCAATAAATACATAAAGTAAAAAAACGTTTCGTAGTAAATAAATATTTTGAATTGGCTAAAGCAGATATCCAGGAAGCATTCGTATGACAGAATCTGTCACAGCATAAGTAAAGTGAACGTCTATTATGAACGACGTCATTGACTGGTACTTCGTTAAATCTTAATGACTTCTCTTCTTATTATGTGTCACATACATCCAGACCCATCGATGCTGTATCATTTATCAGCAACCCTGGCTGAGTCAGGCTATTTGCCTTCTAGATATTTACTTTTCATGTCACATTTTACTTTTCATGTCTTCATTTTTTCAGGAGGCGATTAAGAGTGATATTCAGAAAAGGAAAAATTCTTTTTAAAATGTGAAGAATTCATATATCTTTCACAAACAAATTCAATATTTTGATATAATAAAAGAATAGCCTAACTTATGTTTAAATAGTGCATCGGTTG
This sequence comes from Enchytraeus crypticus, assembly GCA_905160935.1. Lineage (NCBI taxonomy): Eukaryota > Metazoa > Annelida > Clitellata > Enchytraeida > Enchytraeidae > Enchytraeus > Enchytraeus crypticus. The sequence continues at coordinate 696,309 of CAJHZI010000189.1, forward strand.
AGTACTCTTTAATCAGCCCATAGACAGATAATGGACATAAATACATTCCTCAGATTCTTATTTACTTACTAATGTATCTTCTTTGTATCCCTATTCTTATTTGCTTTTCCTCCGTACTTTTCTTATCATTTTCATTGTACAATCATCCCCATATAGTACCTGGGATCAATCATTCTCCATATATTAGCTGGCATAAGTAATTACCCATATAGTAGCTGGGATCAATCATTCCCTTGGTACAGTAATTACTTTTAATATAATATTAAAGGAACCATTTTCATAAAATTTCATAATTATACAACGTATATTTTGTTCTAGATTTGCTTAGACTAAATTATTTTATTTAAATTCTTTTATTTTATTATTTTTATTTTTTTTAAAATTTGTTTAGACTAAAGTCTTTAATTGTAAAAGATAAAACTGGCCATTTTGACTACAGCACTGATTATAGAACAAAGGGAAGGGAAATGTAACTTCATTTATCCAATTCATATCATTTCGCAATTTTCACTCCAGACATAATTATTCCCACTAAGTATGAACGCGTTAGTATTAAGTTAACTATTTTGAAATAACTCAAATATTTAATTAATATAGAAATCAAATAGAAATATAGAAATAATATAGGAACGGTCTCATTTAAAATGGACGCAGTATTCAACTCAATGCGAGTAATTTTATTTTTTCTGAACCATTACTGTTATATTTTGTTAAAGCATCATCATTTTCAGTGAATTATCAGTGTCTCACATATATCTGCGATCTAGTAGAATTTCCAAATGATTAATTCTAAAATAATTATTATCAATTGATGATACTATATTATAATATTCATTTGTGCGGAAGCAAAAGTCCATTTTTGTTTCAATATTAAGAAGGCATTCAAAAAATTATTTTAAACATCTAAGCTCTCAACAGATCGACTGTAGCTTATTACTGCAACTTTGACCCTGTCTAACTTTGACCGTTGTATCTCCAGATTTCTTATGAAGTTTTCTATGGACTGGAACTAGGTTCTTAAATGCGAGCCGTTCCAGATGGCAAGTTATAGTACTTCTCGAATAAAAGACGGCAACAAGTTTACGAATGGCGAATGGTAATTGCACATTTGCTGGTTTAATACAGTCGATTTCATGAAATGCGATTTCATTCACCATTCCACTGTAGTAGAATTAAACAGATTTATGTTGCCCAGATATATTCTATAGATGATTTACAGTAACACCTTATACATGTAGCCTATATAGTATATATATATATATATATATATATATATATATATATATATATAGAGCGAGAGAGAGAGAGAGAGAGAGAGAGAGAGAGAGAGGCCCTATATAACATTCTTTGCTAGGCGACTATTATTTACAATTCATAAGCACTAGTCTTTCCATCCCAGCAATCAATATTTGAAATTAATTAGGCAGGCCTACTCTCGTTACAATTGCAATAGAAAGACATTTGGTTAATAAATACTGATATGAATAGTTCTTATTTTTGTTAACTTTTGTATACTGCCTCTTCTCTTAATATTAATTTAAACCTCTACACTCTTTTTCACGCCATATTCTATATCTTTTAAAATTTTCTTTCTTGAGATTTTCTCTGAACTTCAGTAATTCCCAAGAGAGTTTCCGTCCCTAAATTATCTATCGGCGTTGCTATTGTAGCTGCGCTTTTTGACTTCTTGCATTCGTTTCCCTTAGGAACTCGGACAATGACGTTATTTGATTGTATTGTTGGATGAAATGCTCCTGATGTCCGCACACAACAATCTCCGTGTTTTACTGAAGTCTAGAGTTTTCATGATTTTGTAAAAAGTCAAGCAGCAAGGTTTCAAATTCTAAAAGTTAAAACTGCTAAAACTTTCATGCAGATGGATATATCATTTGAGTTCTAACATGAGAATTACTATGGAGCAAGTCTTCAAGCTGCTCTACGTATTAAATGCATCATTCAACTCCTTGTTCTATATAACAAAGCATCACATTCCCTTTTAGTACAGAGAAATTCTGCTCTTTCTACTACATAGACAGGCATCACGATACTCTTTGTATTACAGAGAAGGGAACCAGGTTGCTCTGTGCGCAAAAGTTAAAATCATTACTCTGCCGATAGTAATAACATGCTTGGACCGGGGTGTAGGCATTATGAAAGTTTACTTATACATTTATTTATAGAAATTCTACTGCGAAAATTCATAAATCCAAAACACTTTCTAAATTCTAAATTTTCCAAATATTGTGCGACGCGGGATGCTCTTGATAACACATATCAGTCAGCTTAGAGATTCGCAAAGTCTGAAGCTAGAATTATATATACATTATTGGAATGTCTAAATAGCGTAGGGGTAACGTCGTGAAGTTTTAAATGACAGATCCTGAGGTGAATTGAACTCTCGCGGGTTCGAATCCCAGCCGCACTGATCTGAGAGTAAAATCTCGGACATTCACAGGACTGGTTATACAGAAAATGGTCTAAATTGCCTAACTGTTTAAGCATGTGGTATTAAAAAGTGATAGATATCAACATAGTTGATCATTTCACTGTATTGCGTATTTACTTTTTACAGTGCAATTACTATGAGCACTCCTCTGCTGAATGACAAGAATTTCATTCTTCAAACAATTTTATGTCACTCCTGCCTCTCACAACAACTGACAAATTTGCAGGATGTGACCATTAGTAAGCTGTTCTCCTTATTTGGCATGCTAGCTGTCTCAAAGATCAAAAGGACTAATCACTCGAGATACGAGAATTGTCAATTTTATCACAAGAAACCAATGACTCGAACATTCAACACAATTAATCTATGGCAGCAGGATTATGTCTGTGGGTAAAATGGCATTGATAATTTATACTGAAATATTGAGAATTTTTCTTCACCAGATTCTAGGATTGGATTAGTAGTTCTTTAGAACATCGAGTCTCCTCTCTCTCTCTCTCTCTCTCTCGCCACGCAGAACAGGTCTAGTTCTTTATTGATGAGTAAAGCTTAGCAGATCAACATTAGTAAACTTGCATTTCACTGTTAGCATTTATTGAAGCATTAAGCATCTGGCTTAACCATAAGCGACAGATAATGCAGTAAATGTATGCCTGGAGGCCATGTACTTACTTGAATGAATGATCCAGAACTTATCTATGAATACTATAAAAACAGTAGAACTTATCAACACTTCACTTGTAGTTATAATAGTAGGATAAAGTTTTGTACATGAAATGGAACCAGTAGATAGCCTTTCCTTGAATAAACCCAATTTACGGTGTAATTTTACATTTAATAACTAAAGACTTCACTTATACGGTCACATTTGAATAGGACTATTTGAGGATGAGAGGCGCACACGTCCGTGCTATTTGAATAATAAACACGTGCATAATATCTCATGATATGATCGTATCGTTGTTTATATTTAAATGATGATATTTTAGTAAAATCTCAATAATGTTAAGAAGTAGTAAAATAATAATAAATAAAGGTTTAACGTCCGTTTCCTCATCCAGGGATGATGTCGGGGACGTCCCCAACAGCACACATCACTACATATCAATTCACCCAGACCAATCTGCGAAAGAAATGTGCTGAGGAGAAGTAAGGTCCTAAACGGAAGCCAGTCCGGTGATCAAAAAATGGTCAAGGTAGAATGATTATGTCTATGATGGGAAAAGGTAAATTTTAAGCTTGCTAGAGAATGTTGAAAGAGAAGAATAAGAGCGAAGATTAGCAGGTAAAGAGTTCCAGATTGTGGGTGCTGCGTAAGAAAAAGAACGTCTGCCCAATGACGTGAGAATATTTGGAACTGAGAGAAGATTGGCATCGGTGGAGCGAAGTGTACGTGAGGGACGATAGTGAAGAAGAATTTCAGATAAGTAAGAAGGCTTGCATAGATGTGCTGCTTCCACTACTATTGACATTGAGTCTATAGGTCAATATACTTAATATTTCTTCATAAAGAGAAGCTTCTAAGCCCCTAACTAAAACTTTAATCTGCAAAATCCTGCGGCAGGAAGAGTTAAAAGGAATAGAATTTGAGAGACTTGGAATGTTAGATGATTTAGCTGGATCGTTGTCGGTAAGATGTTTCGACCGCGGATCAGTATGTGCGGGGTTTAAATCCTGAAATCTCCCGTTACTGATATGTTTCAAGTGAGGAAACTGACGTTAACATTAGCTTTTAATTATCTCGATCTTTATATATTCTTTAATTCGTCACTAAATTTCCACCATGAGCACACTACTTTATCATTAGTTCTCAGTTCTACAGAATGCTATTAAAATCTCTGCTGCGTTTAAGACAGCGTCTGTAAGAGTCTGATATTTGATTCAGCTATAACAATAATGACTTGACGCTGTACAAGATGTTATTGAAGAATTGGACTCCAGGGACACCGGTGCAGTACAATCTTTCAGGACCCAAATCCCAAATCCACACTGTCCTCATTTACATACCATAAACGATATGCTGTGCCAGTGTACAGAAAATTTCAATAAATAAAGTTAATCGATGAGTAAAAACTTTATTATTACATATAAGCTACGAGAAAAGCCTATTAAAGATGCGACAACAAGCCAATAAAATATACGAGACAACCGTTAAACTACGAGATAAGACTTTATTCTACACGAGGCAAGCTTATAAAATATACGAAACAAGCCTATAAATATACGCGACAAGCCGATCAACTATAGGCCTACGAGAAAAGCCTATCAAATATACGAGAAAACCAATAAACTACAATCGGGTTTTCAAGAAGCCTAGGCATGTAGTCTTCAAGCGTATTCTAATATTCCTTGAAATCTGAACTGGGATTGTGTGTAGACAGACTAAGGAGCTGATATCCATGAATGAAGCAGAAGACGGATTGGTTTAAAATTGAGCGCATATTGATGACAGCCGTTCTTCTACGTCATCACCCTAAATAGAATTCTATATCCGGGTATTTGGGCAGATATCGGCTTTTAATAATAGCACGTCTGAATTTTTGTTTAGCAGGTTTGGATTTTAGTTAATAATAAAGAGACAATTGATTAATTTCCTAATAATGGATAATTAGTAAGAATTATTAAATGTCACTTAATACAAATCAATTGGGGTATTAGTACGTTATTTGGTTGAACGGGCGACATAAGCCTTAGGTTTTCTATAGCTGATGCCTATATGAGAGATTTAAGTCCTGCTTCGTCCGTCACAGCCTTTCTTTCGACAGGTGAAACTGGGGTTAGCAAGTTCTTATTTAGCTTAAGGCTTAGAATTTGGCTTCACTATAGCTTACAGCTGTTACTTTTGCTTAGCATTTGCTTACCGCTTTAGCTTTGGCTTTGCATCAGCACTGTTTACTGAACAAAAAACATAATAGAATTTCAATTATTTAGAATTTACATAATTACTAGGAACTATAGTTAAGTTTCTTATACTTCATTTTTTTATTGTTCTATGTTCTTATGTGTATGTGTGTATGTTTGTTTATATATGTATATGTGATGCATCTTTTCCTGCCTGATTTTGACGAATAAAAAAATGAATATAATTTATTATTTTTATTGTTTAGTATGAAAAACGGAACGTTCCGTTTTTCATACTAAACAATAAAGAGAGCTTACTGTAGCAGCTCAGTATATTAGTTAGCAAACTAAGCAGATCTTTAATGTAACATTTCATTGCCTCGAAATTGAAATTGCGATGATGTTTTACTACTAAATAGCTATCTCACATATTTAAAAACCTGTATTGTACTCTGCTTATCGCTTTATTTCTCAATTAATTTTATATACCGTGTTATTTCCTTGTTGTGTGCGGAACGCTGAAGAATAGACCAACATATATACGTATAAGTAGGACTACATGACTCACTAGTGCTCATAGCTGACTTTTTTACTTTTTCATGTAAATTTACAGCCACCACATTTGACAGCTACTGCTTTAGGATGCTATAGTTGCCAATATGCTTCGGACTTAAGTGCAGCTTTTCTCTAAGCTTTATGCCGATAACTACAGACGACATCCCCTGTAGCAAGTGTTTATGCTGACAGCTGCTGCTTTAGAACGCTGTAGTTAGCGATGGAGAAGAAACTCTGTTGGTCACGCGACTGAACTGTAGAAAGCAAGAGCGAAGAGGACAGTCCTTTGTTGTCTGCCTTGTCGTTACCCTCGGCACGTACCTCTGCCTTATCCTTACAAAGAACATTCCAGTTGAAATACGCTCGCTTAGTTCAATCCGCTAGGTCGTACACTGCTCCGATTTTTCATCGTTCCATTTCTAGATTGAATCCTAACAGTCGATGTTGTTTTTCTAGAGCATTAACTTATTACTTATTTACTTTATATATATATATATATATATATATATATATAATGTATATATATATATATATATATAGACAGTTGATAAATGTATTAAGAAATAGGAAGAAGAGATGGATAGGACACATTCTAAGGGGGGAAGTTCTATTAAAAGAGGTCATAGAAGGTAGAATGGAAGGGAAAAGAGGCAGGGGCAGGCCGAGATTAGGTATGTTAGATGATTTAAAGACCCACTCATATGTGGAAATGAAGAGGAAGGCGGAAGACAGAAAAGAGTGGAGGCGTTATGTACCATGGACCTGCCAGTAGGCAGTGCACTAAGATATATATATATATATATATATATATATATTGTCGTAGTTATATATATATATATATATATATATATATATATATATATATAACTACGACAATTAAATACAATACAACGAATATTTAACGTTCCATTCCTTACGTGAAATCGAATATCAAGCAAATAATAAACAGACTATAAAAATGTTACTCGCACGAAAGATGGTTCAAAATTCGATCTAAGAGGACAATAGAAGTTTTTAGTGAGCCTAGAAAGATAATGAAGCAAACACTAAACCGAACTTCTGGCAAGTACTGCAATGTAAGACTTATAAATTTGTCAAATCCCTTCAATTGGCAAATCAATTGCTTAGACAGAAATGGTTAGTACCTTTTGGGCAAGATAGCAGATTGTGTTACTGATAGCATAATTATTTAAAAGAATTGATTTCTTTATTTAATAATTCTGTCCTATTTTAAGTTATTTACTGAAAAATAGTTTGACTGAGCGATGGATTGATTGATTAATTGAATAACTACTAAATGAATCGATGTAATGTTTATCATTTATACAAATGGAGCAACCACCCGCTGCACAACATACGAACTACATTTGAAATAATCGACTTGCTTATATTTTTAACGCAGAAATGGGGAAGATTTGTCTAAAGTCTAACAAATGATCGTCCCCCCCCCCCTTCAGTGCTAATTGAAATTCTCAAGAATGCTTTCAGTGGGAGACGTCATTTATCACCTGCTGCCTGTTGTTTTCCTTCTTACTGTGTGCTGCCTCAACCAAGTCAACGCGAAAGGTGAATTCTGCTTAATTAGATTTTCAAAGGAACTAAAGCAAAGAAGTGTCTTAGAGTAATGCTGAATCGAATAAAGTAAAGCAAATTTCCCAAGAGTGATGCATGGCAATTGTAAAATTTAAAATTTGGCAAGATATGAGCTAGAAAAGACTGGATATCAAATGTATGTGCTACATATGTAAATATAATAGTTTATGATTTAATATGGATAATGCTAATATGCTCGCTAAGTGTTTTGATGTTCTGAGCCTATTATAGCTTTGTATGCCTAATTCTATAAGTAATTGTTTTATAGCTCAATTTTTGCACAGCCTATTTGATTTTCTGGTTTTTGTTGCATTGTAGTATGTGCAATATTCACGTATGGGTTATTACGTCTGAGAGAAAGCAATAAATAAATATATACAATATTGTAAGCAGCAAATTGCATTCGAAAACTAGGACGTCAACGTTTCAAATAAAGCCGACCAGAAAGAAGCAAAGAGTGCCCACAACGGTACAAAACCAATGTTCAAAAAGCCTGACTAAGGACAAGAAACTAAAGAAATTTAGATTTACTTGATGCCTCAAGCCATATATATATATATATATATATATATATATATATATACACATATATGTATGTATATATATATATATATATACATTATATATAAATATATATAAATACATGTATATAATATATATATATATATATATCAGTAAATTTTTCATGTAATAAATTCATGTATATCAGTAAATTTAAATTGCTAACATGTGTACACTCGAAGATTACACCTATTTTTCTCGTACTCACATGTTAACAAGATCTCATTTGTTTAATACATAATTAAAACAGCTTCCAAGATGACCTCGACCTCATCTCGTACAGGTCAGAGGAACAAAGATCCAGATTCTAGGAGCCATGCGAGCAAATCTTCAGCGCCACACTCTAGCGGAGACTCAAATCTGGAGTTTTGTATGTAGATCTCTAAGTATTGTTAATATTAACTAATTTGATAGTCTTACTTCTGAACCCAATAAAATTTCAATATCTTTACCATTTTTTAGATCTACCCATGGATAAGTTGTTAATCATCAATCTACTTTACTATGGATTTCTTTACTAAGTTTAGTTTTTGTAGATTACAGATTAAATTGGCTCTGCACTGCATCGGATCATTTCTATCTTAATGCATTTTGATATTTTGATACGTTAAAACTGGAAGCTTCCTAAGTGTGGCTATGAAGAAGAATAGCGAAGATAAATTGGATAGACAAAATTACAAACCAGAAAGTTCTAAAGAGGGTTGACATAAATAGACAATTGCTAAATATCACAAAGAAAAGAAGAACTGGATGTGTAATGTCCTGAGAGTATGGTTTACTAAATGAGACAATTGAAGGAAGAATGGAAGTAAAAATGTTAAAAGAAGATCGAGACCTCTGATGCTGGGTGATTTGGTAACTAATTTGTATCTTGATATGAAAAGAAAGGCAGAGGATAGAAAAATGTGGAGGAGATAGGCTATGAAAAATTCTCATATCGTAGAATTATGCAATTGGTCCAGAAAGTCTGTATTTGCAAAGTAAAGTGAGCCGAGTAAGGCAAATAACAGAACGATATTTAAACTTTCAGAGAAAAGTTATCGAAATATTGCCTACGTAGGTGAAGCGTCTTGCAATGTTATTGATTTATTTATATTATTTTTCTTACAGTTCGCATTTTATGTGCAAGATATTGATAAACCTGTAGTAATTAACCGCCAGTGATACAGAGCAGCTGATAGTAGAGTGTAACACGATGCGTCAAACGTTTGTAGATTGATTGAATATATCTCCTCGCCGGCAGATGTTATAGAACATGCCGCCTGATAAGCGTACTCCTGCACAATGCGAATTTTATTCCACTACCATTCAACTAAAATCTTACTCCACATTGAGACTTGAAGATTTTATCGCTGCTATATTCGTACAGCTAATTATTATATGCTAAATTGGTCTTAAGCAAAGCTTCGAATGGAAAATATCTACACCACCTTTATATCTTTATATCTACACCTGATACTTTATGTTCTTCCGAATGAAAGGCCAAAGTTAATGACTCAGATTTACGCTGCTTTATTATGCTATCTGTTTTATATTTCTTTCTCTTATCTACCTTAATAAATCTCTGTTTGACATTTTAACGTGTAGCCATTTGCGCATTCTTGGCATAATAATCAGTGCGTCATATGATTTCATATATTCTCATCGTATTCCTATCAACCTTATCAGACGGCTGAAAGTGATCCGATGACCTAACACTCATACAGATGATAAAATGTAGAACTTCAGTATCTCTTCTTACACTAATCTACTTCAGTATTATTGAAAATATTCCCGAATGATCATAACATACCTCCACCTTCACGGTGTAGTCTACTCAAAACAAAGATTAATGCGAGGTATCCTTAACAAAACAACGCTACACATTATTTGCCTACCTGTTGGGCAAATCAGGCACATTTCTCCAATGCAAGGAAATCTGCCATTATACTGTGCCAACTTTACCTTTCGCAAGAAATGTGATCTATACGCAACGGATCTACAGGCCTATGTAATTAGTGGCCTACTAGTTACCAATGCCTGATTTAAAATAAATATTCATAGAAACTATATAGTAGGGCTACATTGTATTGCTATATTCAAATAAAAAATATAATTTTAATATATCAGCATCAGAAAAGGTATTCGGTTGGTAAACCCTTAGGCTGTGGATATTGCTGCAAAGTGTTCTAAAGCTAATGGAAAAGAAGGTCTAATCTTATCCCGACCCTAGTTTGCACTGGCATTCGAGGGACGATGATGATGATTACGATGATGATTAAAATATCATCATAGTCATTGCTCCTGCTCAATAGTTTCTTTCAGTAGGCCTACGATAAGTGCACTTTTGGTTAACACTATTATTATTGTAAACTTTATTTCACCAATACATGGTAGTTTCGAACAAATATATAGAAAAAAGAAAGAAAAATAAACGAAAATAAACAACACTTTGCATACAAGTACAGCTAAGCAATGCAAACCTAGTAGTTTACAAGTGACAAACTGAATCAAATCAACTCAATTATTCATTAGAATATTCAATATGTAGCATTTTGTCAACGTAGATCCACAATTTTAATCATACTTTAGCAACAAAATCGACCAACGAAATATTATATTTCCTTTGCAAACTTTCAAATTCTAAATAATCTGGATGATCTAATTCGATCCCTTTAATAATTTTGGCATCCAATACTAATTTATTTTAAAAATTATATCTATGGTATTCATATAAGATACTATCTCTTCATGTTTGTATTTATTCACAGCTTGCTTTCACTCTCTCAAAAAGTCAGTTTACTTATCAGTAAGATCATCCAATCACAAAAGTCACACCTTACACGTCTCGTAATTTATTTTAGCTTTTGTAAAATATGGCACCTAAGGTAGTTTCTAAATGCCTTCCTCAGTTTTTCTCAGTTATTAGTTCTTTCTCTAGTGTTCTGCCACGCTGCAGATCCAATGTACATATTCCTTCTCACGTGTTTCTTGTCACGCTTTATACGGAGCACCCCATTAATTACACACCTTAATGTAGCACATAGCTTGGGAATAATATGGCTTCTGATGTGGTTTCCCGTTTCCTTCCTCAACGATTAGATATTGTCTATATAGTGTGAATGTTTGACGTGCTCAGCCGAGATTCAACACCGGAACCTCTCACACGAGGAGCGGCTGCTAAACTACCTCTTCAAGCAGTACGACCCTGTGGCTAGGGCCCTCGTGTCTGGCGATAGAGCCGTCAACGTCAGCATAGAATTCGTTCTGCTCAGAATTCACGGGCTGGTAAGTCCCTCTTACCCTATTTCGTTTAGCTCTTGACCTACGCACATATTCACGCAGATTGCTGTGTCTGTTGGAATTTCTGTACTGCAACTTTCTGCGGTTGTCAGATCGAACGAAAATAAACGTTATTATTGACGTTATTATTGACGTCTATGCCATCATCCTTGTATGAGGAAACTGACGTTAAACCTTCATTATTATTATTATTATTATTATTATTATTATTATTATTATTATTATTATAGATCAGTTCAATTTGTAAATCAAATTCATTTCGAAGTTACAAGTGTAATTCTCTTTTCTGGCCGTATATCTAAATTTTTTTTAAAATTTAATTTAATTTAATTTAAGAATTTAGTCAGTCATATGGATTCTTGTTTAAATGTTTTCCCTGTCACGGGGAATATTTCTATGCTTCAAATTATATCTTAAATTGATATAATTTATGTGTTTTATATTTTTGTTGATTATTGTATTCAGTGGCTCTAAAAGAAAGTACAGAAATCTATATCTATAGAAAGAATTCAGTTAATCATATGAAGAATGCTCAACACTATAGATTACTTTTCTTCTGCGCCGTATAATTTAGGATTTATGAAAATGAATCCTAAATTACACATAAATCCTAAATTATTCGGCGCAGAAGAAAAGTTCTCTATACTGTTGAGCGTTCTTCATATGATTCACAGAATTTGAAATAAGATCTGGGAAATATCAGAGATGTGAATCTAAATATAGAGTTTTGAGAAAAATTAGGGTTTTGAAAATATCAGGGCTTGGAAAATATCAAGGGTTGGGAAAAATTAGGATTTAAAAGTGGGATAAATCAGGGCTTGGAAGATCTCCATCGTAGCATTTATTGCTTTATATAAATCTCTGAAACTCTTGCAGGTAAAAGATCACCATCAACTAATAGTATATCTATCTAGCGTGGAGAATAAATAGCATACTATATACAAATCTAGCACACAGAATAAAGAGCATACCATTGATGAACTCAGTTTATCAAATCACAATTCTTAGCTCAATAATATTATATTTGAAAGAGGTCACGTAAAAATTGTAAGTATTGTCCTAGACGCTGCGGGTCTGTAACAAATATTAATACTAATAGCAATTATTAACGATTCTTATATTTCATCTAGTTGACTCCTATATAAATGAAATATGGTACTCAGTTGAATCTAAACTGTTGCTCAGTCCATTTATCATTTGCTGAGTTATCGGCGTAAAGTATTTTCTCAATGACACTTAATATAGCAGATTTATTAATGAGCGGTTCCTAAATCATTAAACTGATGAAACTCTGATAAATAATGCTTTTGCAAAAACTTTTATACTTTTGTAGTAGGCCTATTATAATTAAAAGTTTGCTTCCTTAATATAGTAAGTGAATTAATCTAATCTTATGAAGAATCTGCAGTTAGGAGATGTGAATTTTGAACTTAACAGATCGAACGCCATATAAATATTCCATTTCTATTTCAATTCGGTTGCGAAAACAACTCAAAACCACTGACTCATGCGCTCTTTCTATCGATGAAGGCGCAGTTATACAATATTTGAAAACGAAGGCCTTGAGGCCGCATTTGTTGTAAGCGTATCTGCTTTGAAATATATTACGAATTTGATCTATGTCGTCCTTGAATTGGTATTCCGTTTGTTTGCTCAGGTTCTAAACTAGATAGAATATCAATGTCCTCATTGAAAACTAGTGGCTGTTTGTGTGTATTATTCCCTCATTGTACGCGTATATGTCATGTGAAGTTTCGTAAATAAGCATAGTTCTCTAACTCTCTCTCTCTCTCTCTCTCTCTCTCTCTCTCTCTCTCTCTCTCTCTCTCTCTCTCTCTCTCTCTCTCTCTATCACATAGAAACTCATAGAATCTAATATAATAGCTTAGTATTTTCGAGATATGCTCAAATTCGACTGAGTTACTGGAAATTAAATATAGCTATACTACGCCACCGAAGGCCTGGTCGAAAACTTGATTTAGAAATATTTCACCAACATCCATATGATATAACTTTATTGTTCAAGACCGGACAGACTAGATTTTGTATACTTGTACTTCATTAGTTTTTAATTTTATTGCATTGTTAATATCAATAAATTTCTAGAAATATTTTAAATAAAATACTCGATATAAAAATTATAAAAATATGTAATATAAATATTTGATATAGATCTAATATAAATATTTGATATAGATCTAATATAAATATTTGATATAGATCTAATATAAATATTTGATATAGATCTAATATAAATATTTGATATAGATATAATATAAATATATATGATATAGATCTAATATAAATATTAGACATAAAATGTATTTAAACGGCGTAAATTATATGTGATAAATTCAGAACACATCAGAGTAATAGAGAGTAGTAAATAGCTAAACAAAACTAATGCTAATGTCAGTTGTCAGTGACGGACGAGCCCAGGATTTAAACCCCGCACATACTGATCCGCGGTCAAATATCTTACCGACATCGCACTTGCTGCGTGTGATGCGAGTAGGCAATGCTCATAAAATGTACTCTGATAAAGATTTAGGATCAGTTTACGAGGTGAGACATCTAGGAGATCATCTTTCTAGTTGTTGGTGGGTAATACTAACTATAACGTGCTACATAAAGAAACATTAGAGCAATCACAGCTCATAAAATGTCTGCAAGATTCATAAGAGCTGAAGAGTAATGGGGAGGTTGGTCGGGATTGAGCGCACTTGATATAGCTGCTCGGCAATAAACGAAGTTAAGCAACATCGGGCCCGGTTATTAATTGGATGCCCTTGATGACCGAGTGTTCACTGGTTTTAATTTTAGCTATTCTATGGTGTTGAAAGATTAATCTCATTCCGCAGCGGCTGCAATCAAAGCGCAAACAAAGGAAATCCATGAAGAGAAGGAAGGAAGTGAGAAAACTGAAAAAGCAAATACTAAACAATGAACTCTTTAACATATGCTCTTGGTCATATTCGTAACTATAAGTACAAAACAAAATAACAGTAAAAACAAAAACCAATAAAGCAGAATATTTCTTTATTACGAAATATCTAACCAGTAATTAATCCTTTACTTAACAAAACTGTAAAGACGATGTTAACTTCAGATTTATCTCTCGAACACGGTATTAATCGCGGTAAGAGTCAAGGATTTGAACCCACGCATACTGATCGGCATTCAAATACTTTACCGACATCGCCACTAGCCAAAACTAAGAATCTTAAACTTAAAATATACGATGTAATCTTTTCTTCTAAAATCTTGCAGACTAGTGTCTCGCAATATTAAAATCTTCATGAAAATTTGTAATATTTGTAGTATGTAATCAATAAATAAAGTAAACACGTAATATGGTGGTATGATCAACTACATGTATGTTTATATCTGTCACTTTTTCTACCACATGTTTAAACCGTTGGGCAATTTAGTTAATTTTCTGTATAACCAGTCCTGTGAATGTCCGAGATTTTACTCTCAGATCAGCGCGGATGGGATTCGAACCCACGAGGGTTCAATTCACATCAGGATCTGTCATTTAAAACTTCATGACGTTACTTCTACGCTATTGAGACATTCATTTTATATACATTACACAGTAACTGGCAGAAGACTTGAATCCATCATTCCGCATTCAGTTAATATGTAGTTAAGAATTTCTGTCCAAAGTTAGAAATGTTAACTAACTGTTACAAATCATGATTGTTTGCAAATATGCGTAATATGATAAAAATCGAAACTTGACTTAATAACACAATACAGTGGTAATTTGGGAAAATTTAACATTCCTCACTTACAAGACTATCTTCTAGCAAAAATTTAACAAAATGTCTAATCTACTTCATTTCTCTGAACGAAGTTACCATGTCTCATACTATGCTCCGTGTTTCCCTGGAGCTGTGTTTATGTTAACTGATCCTTCTAGAGTCCGGAGAGGACTTTCAGAGTGATCAGTGTTGTCATGGTCTGCGCAGGAAGGCTGTGTAACCCTCTGAGTGATGATTCCTGTTCTAGAATAGTGAGTGCTCTCGATTTAAAATCAAGCCCTAGTAAAGTAAAGGCTGGTAAGCTACTGTCAGTTTCCTCACTCGAAAGCTATGTCAGTGACGGGCGAGCCCAGGATTTCAACCCCGCACATACTGATCCGCGGTCAAGTATCATACCGACTTCGCCACTGGCTCCAGCCTGGACTTGACGCTTACAAGGATATTTGCATACTAATTCAGTAACTATGATTGAAACAGTTGCAATGATTTCCGTCTAAGTGTGCTGTACAAACAAAAATATGCTCCGCTTTCAAACTTGCATTAAAAGAAAAAACAGTCATTTTCAAGGATTTTATTTACAGTATGTTCTATGAACTTAAGTCTACTAGTAAATATAACATCCCCGATTCAGGTATAAATGCGACGTCAACGAGATGTGGCGAAGTGGAAAAAGTTTGGACTGTGATTAATTCCTGGCTGACTTTAAATGTAAATGGAATCTCGGTACCTACAGGATATCTTCCAAATTTTATGACATCGTCAAGCGTGGTTCTTGTTAGGTAGCCAGATTGTCTTGTACAATTTGAGATTTTAACTGCGTCTCTAACCTGATTAGATTACACTCCTATTGTCGTATGTTATTCGGATGTTATTGCTCGACTTTAAGACTATCATCGTCAGGCCTCAAATTTTTTATTATAGGTAGATTAATATGATCTTTATTCACCAAAATTCATGGCAGGATGAACAGAACAAGAAATGAAAAAATAATGAACGAACAGAATAACAGAAACTACGGATTAACCATTACAGAGTCTACAAATAGAGAAATTTAAACTAAAATCGCCGTTTATCTTAGGATCAGCTTTCAATAATTTAATTAGGTCAATCTACCTTCAAAATAAGTCCAAACTTTATATATGATTTTACCAATAGAGTCTCATTCTGAATTGCATATTTATTTTTAATTATTCACATATCTATATCACAACCTAAATATAATCATTGGATTATCTTAGTTAAGAATATTTTTAGACTATCAGGACAAAATTAATGGTTAGCCTTAGCAGACCAGTTTTAATTCTTAAAATTAAAAAATACTACCTATATCAAACTCATTGTGCACATCCTCTGATGTGATTTATCTATATTAAAAGCTCAATCGTTGAATATTTGTTTATCTTCAGCCGACTTGTTTGCGGTGCAAAAGAGACCAATGCTGAAACACTAACCTTCCGGTCCGCAATCAATATCTTTACCGATCAGGCAGTGGGCTCAACCAGTATCTTCATTAGCATAACTTGGCGCCACATGCTATTTATTTAATTTATTTTGATCACCAAAAAGGGTCATTCAACCCTGTACAGTTCACAAGCAATGCAAACAAACGAGTAAATGCAATAAGTGAGCACAATTTAAATGTGACCCATGGTGAACTTAAAACAAAAATATAAAGTAGAAATTAAAGAATTGAAATAAAGAAATTCAAAATAAAGAAAATTAATGATAATAGGTAGGCATAATTATACATTTAAGATCAGTATCATTCATAACTATTTAATAAGTACTGACGAAGATTAATATGAAACAGTTAACGGTCTATAAAACAAGTAAAGTTATGAGAGAAATTTTTACTCGAATTCGAAACATTTGTATTGTGCGTATTATAAAAATGCAGTAGGCCTACCAAATTGGAATGTTGAATGTTCATTGTATTCATTAACGACAGAGATGAATGTAATAAATTAACCGATATTATTTTAATTTCTAATATTAGGAAATAAAATGTTGTGCTATTTAAATTTTATTTAATGGTTTAGCCAGTCAAATTGAGGAGAAATTTACAATGCTAATTTAATTTCTTAGCTCGAGAATATATCACTTAAAAACAGGTAACAAATTTTAGAAACTGAGAATTCTGGCTTTCCCGTCCCTGGTGGTCACTGTCTCTGCAATTGCTTTATTTCTCTTTTGTAATTAATCATATATTGAAGACAAATGATTGTAGAACTCAACCGATGAGGTTTAAGAGCAATGCTAACAAACGATCAAAAGTCAGTAAATCATTGGAGGCAATACCGGGAGTATATTTTGCCTGGGAGTTCAGTTCAAAGTCATTACGAGCTCCGTCAAACTGCCTGTGTGTCATTAACGCCGGGTGAAAGGGGATCGAGTCGACGTGATTGATCTCTTCCAAGCGTTACGTAATGAAAACCGTTGAGTCCACCCTAAAGACTCCACCTCTTGCTTGCCATGAGACTAAATAGCTTCTAGAAGTTCTCTTGGGTGAAGGCCCATTTAGAGTTTAGCTGGGCTCTCTTACCGCTAGACAGTTTTAGTAAAAGCTAAAGCTAATGTTAACGTCAGTTTCTTCACTCGAAAGCGATGTCAGTGACGGATGGTTCCAGGATTTGAATTTCGCACATACAGATCCGCGGTTGAATATTTTACCGACATGGCCACTGGCTCCAGCCAGAGTTTTGCATTTAATTTATGAAAATTATAAGACTGATTGAAATCTGACCTCAACATAACCACATGGATTGAGGTTCAACATGATATCAATATAACAACACGGATGGAGGTCTAGCATGATGTCAATATAACCACATGGGTTGAGATTTAACATTATCTCAATATAACCACATGGGTTGAGATCTAACCTGATGTCAATATAACCACATGGGTTGAGGTGCAACATGATGTCAATATAACCACACGGATTGTTTAGTTTAGAATATATCTTTCTATATCTCTCGCTATCCCTATTTCGAGTAAACAGGATAGTTTTCTCAGGGATTGACGCCCCCTGCCCGGTAAATGTCAGTCAAAGCTGAGGAAGGCATAGAGGGCCCACCTCGTCAAAAAGCATATCCCCCAAGAAAATAATGGTATACCACGACAAAAATGAACGTCCCCAGTCCCGTGCACCCCTTAAATGGGGAGGGGGTGGTAAGAATCCCACGACCAGACGGCACCTTGGGTGCCCCACAGATATACCAGGAAGACATTCCATGCGCCCCAAAAGGATAAGTGTGGGCACATGGAATGTGAGAACTATGGAAGAAAGGGGAAAGTTAGAAAATGTAAACAGGGAAATGAAGAAATGAAAAATAAATGTCCTAGGGATGGGTAAAGTAAGGTGGTTGGGAACTGGAGATTTTATAAGTGATGGGTATAGGGTTATATGCTCCGGAGGAGATAAAAGGGAGAAGGGTGTGGCAATAATATTGAATAGAAATTTAAGTGAACGAGTAACAAAGGTTCTTCAGTGCAGTGACAGACTGATATTAGTGCGGATCAAAGCAGATCCAGTAGATTTGGTGTTTATCCAAATCTACATGCCTACATCAGCCTCAGAGGATGATGAAATTGAAGCGATGTACGAAAAAATAGAAGGAATGATTAAAGGAGAAAAAGCCACAGATCAAGTGATAGTTATGGGGGATTGGAACGCGGTGGTGGGTAAAGGATGAGATGGAAATGAAGTTGGGGAATATTGTATAGGAAAAAGAAATGAGAGAGGACAGAAATTGGTTGACTTTTGCAATAGATTCAGAGTAGCGGTGTCCAACACTTGGTTCAAACGTGAGAAGAGAAGGCGTTACACATGGAAGAAACCAGGAAGCACCGGAAACGAGGGAAGATACCAGTTAGACTATATTCTGTTAAAGCAATGGTACAGGAATAGTGTGCAGAATTCAAGTGCCTATCCAGGAGCCGATATTAATTCAGACCACAATCGAGTAATGGCAAAAGTAGGGCTTCAGTTGAAGAAAATACTTAAGAAAGAAAAGCAGTAAGAGATGGAATTTGAACGGATTGAAAAAAGAAGTCAGTTTCAGGAAGCAGTGGAAAGAAAAGTTCAGAAAATGAAGGACTACGAAAGAACAGGGGTAAATGAAAGATGGTGTCAGTTAAAGGAAGCTACTAAAATAGGTGCAGGAGAAGTTTATGGCTTTCTTAAAGCAAATACAGCTAAAAAACCTTGGATCACAAGCGAGAGGCTTGACAAAATGGATGAAAGGAGGAAATGGAAAAGTATTGACACCAGTCATGGCCGAAGTAAGTACAGAAGAATAAACAGTGAACTTAGAAGAATTACAGACAAAGTAAAAGATCATTGGTGGAGTGAAAAGTGTGATGATTTAGCCGAATATGATAGAAGAGGGAGGTCAGATCTATTATGCCAGGAAGTCAGGATATTAACAAGAACCGATAAGAAAAAGAAAGGAGATGCAAAGAACATTAGTATAATGGGTAAAGATGGGGAATTGAAGACAGAGCTGGAAGAAGTAAAAGAAAGATGGAGAGAATATGTAGAGGAATTGTATGATAAGGCTGGTAAACCAGTTCAAGAGGATTTTAAAATACAAGAATAAAATATCAGAGAAGACGATAAAAGGGGCCCCCATTTAATGAAGGAGGAAATTTATCCTGCAACTAACGGTGTGAAGAAGGGGAAGGCAGCCGGAACAGATAAAATCCCAGCAGAATTCTTGAAAATGTTGGAAGGAGAAACACTCAAAAAGTTAATGGAGGTATGTATGGAAGTGTACAATACAGGTATTTGGCCAGACGACTTTACCAAGTTCGTGATGATTTCAATTCCCAAAAAAGCCAATGCTGTGGAGTGTTCGGATTACAGAACAATCAGCTTAATGCCTCATGCATCGAAGATCTTATTAAAGTTAGTAAATAATCGCATGCAGTCGAAAGCAGAGATGATACTGAGCAAGACACAATTTGGTTTTAGGAAAGGATGCGGCACAAGAGAAGCAATAGGAGTATTGCGGGTTCTTTGCGAAAGAAGCTTAGAATATGGTAATGACGTTTTTGTATGCTTTGAAGACTTCGAGAAGGCCTTTGACAAGATTGATTGGATAACGATGATGAATATCTTAAAAAGAATAGGAATTGACTGGAGAGATAGAAGACTAATTTTGAACTTGTACATGAATCAAAGAGCAGTATTCAAAATCCAACAAGAATACTCAGAAGAAGGTGGAATAGGACGTGGAGTAAGACAAGGTTGTAGCATTTCGCCGCTGCTGTTTAACATTTACGCTGAGGCAATGATGGAGGAAGCCGTGGAAGACTTGGAAGAAGGAATAAAAGTAGGAGGGAATTTGTTACAAGATGTACGATTTGCAGATGACCAAGGAATGGTAGCGGGCAGCGAGATTGGATTGCAGAAGATAATGGATAGGCTGAATGATACGGCCTTAAGATATGGCATGAAGATTAATATAAAAAAGACCAAGGTTATGAGATTGTCCAATAGTAAAGGTGAAGTTAATATCACAATAAATGGTACGAAATTGTAACAGGTAAGGAGGTTCAAATATTTGGGTCATACTATGACCGATGATGGGAAATGTGAGACAGAAATATGCAGTAGGATTGCACAAGCAAAAGCGGCCTTTGGTAGTAGAAAAGAACTATTAACAAAAAGTCCAAAGAAAGACACAAAGATAAAGATAGTGAAAACTTTTGTTTGGACCACGATATTATATGGATGTGAAACAAGGACCTTAAGAAAGGAAGATATTAGGAAACTGGAGGCATTGGAAATGTGGATTTGGAGAAGAATGGGATTAGCTGGACTCAAAAGGTTACAAATGAGGAAGTCCTGGAGAGAGTTTGGCACAGATAGACAGTTGATAAATGTATTAAGAAATAGGAAGAAGAGCTGGATAGGACACATTCTAAGGGGGGAAGTTCTATTAAAAGAGGTCATAGAAGGTAGAATGGAAGGAAAAAGAGGAAGGGGCAGGCCGAGATTAGGTATGTTAGATGATTTAAAGACCCATTCATATGTGGAAATGAAGAGGAAGGCGGAAGACAGAGAAGAGTGGAGGCGTTATGTACCATGGACCTGCCAGTAGGCAGTGCACTAAGAGAGAGATCTCTATTTCCTTTTATGTTTAAATATACAGTAGCATCAAAATATAATTACCTCATATTTCCTTTAATGTTTAAATATGCAGTAGCATCTAAATATATTTTCCTCACATTGTAAAATAATTAAACATGTAACAAAAAAAGCATTTCTATGCATTCACTAAAAGGCACTCTACCGATCGAGTAATTTTATCTCTTTAAGAACCTTACGTGTGCCATACTGGCATGCTGCATACTCGTTGCTTTGTAGCACACTAAATAGTCTGGAAGCATGTATTTGTATGTTTAGACTTTGAATAAGAAGCTTTCTCTGGAGTTAGAACTTTTTAAAATGGTGTATTCTGATATTTTTAAACTGTTGATTATCACACGATTCGTGATAAAAGCAACTAAATATACATGTATGTAACGATATAGAATGTGTCCAATCCATCTCTTCTTCCTATTTCCTAATACATTTATCAACTGTCTATCTGTGCCAACTCTCTCCAGGACTTCCTCATTTGAAACCTTTCGAGTCCAGCTAATCCTCTCCATTCCTCTCCAAAACCACATTTCCAATGCCTCCGGGTTCCTAATATCTTCCTTCCTTAAGGTCCATGTTTCACATCCATACAATAGCGTGGTCCAAACCAAAGTTTTCACTATCTTTATCTTTGTGTCTTTAAAGATAGTGAAAACTTTGGTTTGGATCACGCTATTGTATGGATGTGAAACATGGACCTTAAGAAAGGAAGATATTAGGAAACTGGAGGCATTGGAAATGTGGATTCTCTGAAGAATGGAGAGGATTAGCTGGACTCAAAAGGTTACAAATGAGGAAGTCCTTGAGAGAGTTGGCACAGATAGACAGTTGATAAATGTATTAAAAAATAGGAAGAAGAGATGGATAGGACACATTCTAAGGGGGCAAGTTCTATTAAAAGAGGTCATAGAAGGTAGAATGGAAGAAAAAAGAGGCAGGGGCAGGCCGAGATTAGGTATGTTAGATGATTTAAAGACCCACTCAAATATGGAAATGAAGAGGAAGGCGGAAGACAGAGAAGAGTGGAGGCGTTATGTACCATGGACCTGCCAGTAGGCAGTGCACTAAGAGAGAGAGAGAGAGAGAGAGTAACGATATATCGATCAACAGAGAGAGAGAGAGAGAGAACCTAACTTTAAAGCAATTTAGAATTGCTTTAATTTGAAATTAAATCCGATAGTTTGACTATGATGTTTTTATTTAACTAATAAACCTTATCTGTGTAGGTCTCAGGTGTCTGGTTTTACCTGATACTAACCAGCGTTACAGACGAACAATTTCCTACTCAAAACACTCGTGGAATTGTATGAATGTGCTTTCGAAGTTCACATTTCAGTTCATTATTGTGAGAGCCACGAAAAACTTGTTTTCTTTGGAGTCATTTGATCTCTGCGTTTATCGACTAAGATTAAATTTGTCTTGATTCCGTTTTCACAAAAACTTTCTAAGGAAACAGTATATGGATATTTTCCGAACGGACAAATGTTGTTGAAGCGATAAATTCGTAGAAAGAAAGAGGGTAAAAACCTCAACGAAGGGAGAGCATGGTTGGAAGTAAATGTTCTAAAATATAAACTAACTTGAAATGCGATAGGATTACAAAATTTCAACCGGGACTGATAAAATGAAGGCAATAAAATATTTGTCCTTGGTATTAAACAGAGCAATGATTTTAGAAAGATAATGTTGAAAGCTTCCACTAACGATAGCTGGAAAAATCATTTTCTAAGTAAAGTAATTCTTCAGTTATTCAAACAATATTACTACAACAGCACCAGAAATATATTTCCCAGATTTATTTATTTAATTAAAATGTGGTCCAAGTTGATTGAAGACTGGTATGTATTTTTATAATTCTAGCTTGTTTTCAAGCTGATTTACATTTTTCTTCAATATATTATGTGGTTCCTGACATGAATACATGCAGTTTCTAAGTTTATTTAAGTTGGAGATTCTCAGAGGTAAAACTCTTTTGCAGATTTACAGTATGTGAATGTGCCCTCATTTACAAATTACCTATTGCAATTCAAAACAACTATAATCTTGAGAATTTGATGGGTTATGGATAGGATACAGCGGCTTCAGTTAGAGTTTTTGTGGTTAATGGATGTGGAAACATTGTAGTATTTCTGTCTCTCTTGCGAGTGTTAGTACCATACATCACGTGATCGCTTGTTGGCGGGGAGGAAGATTCAGTCAAACTGAGGGGTATAGTGGGGTCCATTCGTTATATACGTCTTTTTAGAATAAAGGAAACTGTATATAAAGGTAATATTAACGTCAGTTTCCTCACTCGAAAGTGATGTCAGTGACGGGTGATTCCAGGATTTTAACCCCGCACATACTGATCCGCAGTCGAATATCTTACAGACATCACCACTGACCCCAGCCATGGAATGAAAAAATGGAAACCATAATATGTAAACGAATACAAAAGATAAATCAAAGGTCAAGTTAATATTTCTCTCTCTCTATCTCTCTCTCTCTCTCTCACTAAAGCATATTAGCAACGTGGTGAACACTGAATTTGAATCCTACAGCTGTTAATCCTCAGTCAGAAATCTAACCGATCACGCTACTAGCCTAACTAAAAGCTACTCAGGAGGGGATTCAGCGCACTCAGTTAAGCTGCTCGCCAATTGAAAGCAGTAAAGCCACGATATTCGCGGTTAGTACTTTGTGGGCGACCACTTTGGAAGATCAACAGCTTTGAATGTAAATAATCCCGTGTTGGAAGACTATTCTCAAATCATCGCCGACTGCTAGTGAAGCGCCAAAAAGCAACGATTAGTATTAACCATACGGAGGAGAAACGAAGGAATTAACGAAAACTACCAAAGCAACAATTATTAAGAAAGGAAACTATGTAACACATGCGGTACATCATGCGTAACTATATAGAAAAAAGAACACATCAGCCCCCCCCCCCCCCCACCAGATGTTTAAGCTGAAATGTTCACTGTTAGGTGGACGTCTGAAGCAAGTGCGGACTGGTCAGGAATAAATCTGGCAGGAGATTCTCGTCGTACATCGATTTTCTTGATCGCCAGGGCCTCATCCTCACCAAGTCTCCTGATCAGTATAATTGAAAGCCATTAAATCCACATTGATCAGATCGTATGTCGAGCAAAAAATCAATCACACAATTTCCATGCGCTCCCGCCAAAGACATTGGACTCTTTCTCATCCTGGAGTTTTGAGAATTAATTTTAGAAGTTATGCCAATATCAAAAACGTATTTATTTGATCAAAAACGTATTCATTCGACATTCGATCTTGCTTAGTTGATTTATGATTGAATCAAATCAGTACGATTTTGATATCCGTCAAATAGGCCAATATCAGAAACGTATTCATTCGACATTCAATCATACTTCTTCGACATTCGATCATATTAGTTGATGATATGATTAAATCAAATCAGTGTGATTCTGATATCCGTCAAATGCATCACGCAAACTCTCTTCTTAAAGTGTAAAAGAAGTCACTTATTTTAAAGATAGAATAGAACACTGATTTTAGACCATCTTACTTTCGGATATCATTAAATTCAACAATTATGGTATCGGGATAAGCCAGTACTTTGTTGGCAAGTTGTTCGATGGCGGATCAGTAGGTGCTTGGTTCAAAGCCAGTGCTTTCTCCGTCGCTGCCATGCTTTGCATCAGAAAACCGAAGATAAACAGAGCTTTAGCTTTATTCATTTATTCCCCCACAGTCCGTCACTTCCACGAACATATCACGTCTCTTCGCTTCTATTTTCTGCCGTCGAGACGTGTTTTCCTCTTCGATGATCGGCGATGATCAATTTTGTACGTCCATTCCTCGCCCGTGAGATATATCATACCGGGAGCCCTAGCGACCTATAATTCCTCCTTTATCATTCACGCTACTTAGCTCAAGCTACAGCTCCTCCTTCCGACCAGTCCGCCTCGGCATCATCGCATCCAAGCTGACCTAAATAATCGCTAATAGGATCAGACATTACGAGGACTGCTTGAGCGCTGCCATTATGTCCTGCGCTAAATCTATACAAGGAATTATGCAAAAACATAATAGTAGTTCTCAGAAAATCAAAGGAGAAAGAGGAAGTGTTAAAAGTTGCACAGACGATTTGAACGAAAAGGCGTCCGAGAAAAGTAAAGCTTAAACTAAAGTTAAAGCCAGGTTTAAAAGTCATTACTGCTCTGTAATATACCCTTGAAGGGGAGATCACTGGATTAAAACGCTGCACGTACTGGTTCACTGTCAAGCAACTTGCCAACAAGCTATTGGCACAGCCCGAAGAAAAAGGAGAAAGTTAAAGAAAACTAATATCAATGTAGAAGTTACAGTTTACTCAGATATAGATTTATTTTATACTTAGCAATTGCAAGGAAGCTCTCTGAAATAAATTTCGCGCTATTTTTATTTTTAAAATTAAACGAATAAACTAATTTCTGGAGCAATGACAGAAGCCAGTGGCGACGTCGGTAAGATACTCGATCGCGAAACAGTATGTTCGGGGCTCAAATCATGGGCTGGCCGTCACTGACATAGCATTCGAGTGAGGAAATTGATGTTAATCTTAGCTTTTTATCTTTGCTTTTTATCTTTGCTTTTTATCTTTGCTTTTTATCTTTGCTTTTTATCTTTGCTTTTTAGCTTTTGATTTAATAAATGTCTAGATATTGACAGCTCTAGTCCAAATTTTTAGATGACACCAATTTATACGCCAATTCTAAAGTGTTTGCATTTCTGATAAATAAGTATTTGCTTCGTTTACTGAAACATTGTTACTCGTAGAATTTACGTTTTGGTTCCATACTGCTCGATGTTGTCATTAACGGTAACAGCTCTCTGTTGGCTGAATTTGTTATTGCTGTTCTATGGACCTGCCCTGAGGTCGAGACCACTAATTGTTATATACGATTGTGAAAATTTGCACCACTATCGCATAATTGAAGGTATAGCTTAGGCCTACTTAATTTGAAAAATTACACGTTCGGTTTGGATCTTACTAAGCTATTTTGAGAAATTAAGACCACTTATTTTTAACACGTTTCATTAATAGCCACTTACTGGTAGCATTATTAATGCATAAAATATTTAATCTTAGTGAAAAATTTCACAAATCTTACCGCGAGTTTCTGCTTTGATTTTCAACAAATTAAAAATATATTACTGGCTCGTTAGTTCAATGTAAATTGTTCAAGTACTAATAGTATAATTGTTGGTTAATAGGTGCTGGGCTTCAAACCGAGACCAGCTCTCTAATGATATCCTTTTAAATGTCGAAAACAATCTAAACTCACTTAAGAAATCAATTTAATCAATGAACTGGATCTAATCAATGAACTAGACTTTAATTTAAACAATGAACGGCTGGAGTCAGTGGCGATGTCGGTAAGATATTCGACCGCGGATCAGTATGTGTAGGGTAAATGTTTGGCTCGCCCGTCACTGACATAGCTTTCGAGTGAGGAAACTAACGTTAACATTAGCTATACTTTTATAAAAGCACATTACGACATAGGGGCAGCAGTATATCACAAAAGCTGACTTTGATTGTTTCGGCAGAATGAAGAGAGTAGATTGTAAGAGCGGACCCCTATTGTCCATTTTATATCCGGTTTTATTTCCTTCAGTTTGCTTCTTTCCACCTCTCAAAACTAGATTATTTACTGAAGCCACTTCTTTACTATCTCAGTAAAACTATCTTGTGCATAAAACTTTTAATAAATAACTAGTGGATTAGGCCTGCTACAATTATAAGAAATGGTTAAAACCAGTTCTCAATATTAAATCTACTATATGAATATTATATAGTCAACTGGCTGAAATAAAATGGATAAATTTTCAATACAGAATCAGGCAGTTATGCTCAATCTAAAAGAATAATCTAGGAAAATGTAAAAAACACGTTGTGTGGAAAAACCTTAGTTAAATTTAATTTCAAAGAAAGTTTAATTAAAGTTCAATAAAAATTTGATTTTACTCTTGCAATATTAGGGACGGTATAGAAACTTAATGTTACAAATTTTATTTACTTGTAGGCCTAATTTTTATTTACTTAAAGCGTTGCATTATTCAATTGAATATCTTAAATTATTGCGCATAATTCTATGTTTAATTCGATGGCGTTGTCGCACCGGCACAGCAACAATCTTGGCCTAGCATTAGTTTAGTTTCATTTTTATTCAGCGCTGTTTATTAATCAACTGCATTCAATCGTTATCTACAGGTCAGCCCATTCTTGATCAAAAGATCTTGAAATCACTACGCGTATACGGATCACGTTATATTCGAATAATTCTTACATTCAACGTCTACCCACGTCTAGTTAGATTTGCAGAGACTCTGCATACTGCACGATTAACAGTATTCTTAATCACAGCCTGCACTATTTCATCAGTCTAAGCTAAAGCTAAAAGCTGGTAAAGCTAAGGTTAACTTCAGTTTCCTCACTCGAAAGCTATGCTAGTGATGGGCAAGCCCAGGATTTGAACCCCGGACCGTCTCATCCGCGGTCGAGTATCTTAAAGACGTCGTCATTGGCTCCAGCCATTCGGCCTTCTGCCATCGTCGGCCATCTTATGCCAAATTATGTCGGCATCTTAAGCCTGGACGTCGGCCATCTTATGCCAAAAGCTATAAGATGGCTTTAATTAATGCAGAACAATTTGGTATACCCACGGTGTTCATAAGTATATAAAAATTATAAAAGCTATAGAAAGCTACAAAGTTGTATGAAACGAATGGAATAGATTACAGGGGATTGACTGATGATATGGTATGAGAAAGAGAGGAGTGTAGAAGTTATATTCGTATCCCGACGGTATTTAAACTGGGACTAAATGGAATGACGACGACGACGACGACGATGATGATGATGATGATGATAATGATGATGATGATGATGATGATGATAATGATGATGATGATGATGATGAAGGTGTTCATAAGGTATATCTACATTTTCCATTCAATAAAGAATTTGTTGTATTCGGTACTGTGGAGAATAGACCAGGGGAAAATACACGTGTCGTATGAGGCGACTGAGCAAGAACTGAGGAAAAGTATGAGAAACTTCCTAACACGCCATGTTATTCCAAGTTTTAGACTATATTAAGGTGTGGATAATCTTCTTCTTTTCAAAGGATTAACTCGTTAATTGGTGGAGTGCTTTTTATGGAGCGTGAAACCAGCAAGTGAGCAAGAATATATTTCTTGGGCCTACCGCTTGGCATAAAGCTAACGAGAAAGAGAGATACGATAGAACAATTAATCTAATTTATTAAATTAATCACAGAAAGCAAACTAATTAGGACTAATTTTAAATTTAAAAAGCATTTTGAAAGATCACTAAAAGGTACAAAACATAAAATGTTCACCTTTCCAATGTATTCGACATGCGACATGCATCGTTAAGAACTGTATGGAGAGAAAAAGATTGCTATTTTTGGATAGGTAGAGGAGAAAGAATGATTGGATAGGAGGAAATAGGGGAATAGTTTCGTTTGTTTCAGCCGTTAATTTTCTGTATATGACGTTAATTTTCTCAGGATGAAAGAAGCCAAGTCCTAACTACGACCGGTCTCGTCATAGCGGTATGTATTTCTCTGTAGGATTAATAAATAGAAAAGCAACTATCAGTTTTCAATCTAGCCTGATAAGAGATTCCGTGGATTTCTATTTGCGACTAACATGTTTTACACTGTGACTGAAGCTCTGAAATTTACTATTAGTTATATATACACATATATATATATATATATATATATATATATATATATATAATTATATATATATACATGTATATATATGCATATATATATATATATATATATATATATATATATATATATGCATATATTGCTCGTAACATTGTTTAACATATCGAGACTTGTAAATCCATTTCTATAAAATTTATTTTAAATATTTAAGATTTTCTGCCAGAGACCTCATTCATTCTATAAAATATCTGAAACTTTCTTTCACCTTACCATTTCATTAAACCAATATATGTAATCTCTTGTAAATAAAAAATTCTGCAATTACACACTGAGATAATCTTTTCTAAGTCATAAAAAACTCCATTACTCTAATCCTCAAACATCCTTCTATACAAATTCCAGATATTTTCAGTTTTCTTATTTCAGGAATGGACAGATGAACGTCTCTCTTGGGATAAGGAGAAATTTGGAAATCTGACCAGTATTATTATAAAAGCAGAAAAGATCTGGCTGCCTGAACTGGCTGTAATGAATGGGTAAAATATGATTTTTAAAAAATAACAAATCTGATACATTTCATTATGTTTAAAATAATCCGTTATCTAAATACCGACTGCAATCTTTCATTTGCTGCACTTAACATATACTTTTACGTACACTTAAAATATACTTTTTGAAATATACTTTAATAAATGTTAGAAATATTGAATAAATATTTAAATGTAATTGACAAAATGCAATAAAACACAAATATTTACAATATTTCAAAGCTGGTCGAAAACTACGATACTTAGAAATACTGTAATTTGTTACGATTTGAACTTACGGTACCAGTAAAGCCATTTAATGCTTCTGTGGTTTAATTAGATGCTAACTGAAGAACCTGTTTCATGTACTGTAAATGATTATAGATGTTAGAAGTAGTTTATTATTCTTAATAAGTCAAACTTCTAAACAACAATTTTCGGACTGATTTAAAATAGCACTATGATATTACAATCTTTTCTTTGAGTTTTTATGTAATGCTTACTACGAATAACTTGCCTTACTTACATGTATATATACTTGCATTACCTTATATTAAACATTATATATATATATATATATATATATATATATATATATATATATATATATATAGTAGGGGATTGGCTGGTGGTTTGCTGCAGGACAGAGAGGATTTGAAACAGTCTATTTGTATCCCGAACCTGGTCAACTGGGTTTCATTGGAGAAGGATGATGATGTCGATATATATATATATATATATATATATATATATATATATATATATACTACCTTACATACTTAATTTATTTCTTCATACTTGCATTATATTTAAGTGCTGAGGAGCTGATGCCGGACTTTGAGAGGATACGGGTCCTGCTCCACTCTGATGGAAAACTCCATTGGGAGCCAGGAGGGATCTTCCGCACCACCTGTGATATCGACATTGCCTTCTTCCCCTTCGACAGCCAGCACTGCCTCCTACTCATAGGCGCCTACTCCTACTACAGCACCAAGATGAACATCACCAACAACTCGCCAAAGATACAGACGCACGATTTTCGCATCAACGGGGAGTGGGAGGTTTGGCATTTATAATTGAAGATTTGAAGTAATTTTGATTGAAACTTTTAAGTAGTTTTGATTGAAGCTTTGAAGTAATTTTGATTGAAGCTTTGAAGTAATTTTGACTGAAGCTTTTAAGTAATTTTGATTGAAGCTTTGAAGTAATTTTGATTGAAGCCTTGAAATAATTTGTAAGCTTTAAAGTAATTTTGATTAAGGCTTTGAAATAATTTTGATTCAAGCTTTGAACTCATTTTGATTGAAGATTTGAAGCAATTTAGATTGAAGATTTTAAGCAATTTAGATTGAAGATTTAAGTAATATTGATAGAACCTTTGAGGAAATTTTGATTGAAGCTTTGAAGTAATTTTGATTGAATCTTTGAAGTTATTTTGATTGAAGCTTTGAAGTCATTTTGATTGAAGCTTAGAATCAATTTTGATTGAAGATTTGAAGTAATTTAGATTGAAGATTTGAAGTAATATTGATAGAACCTTTGATGAAATTTTGATTGAATCTTTGAAGTTATTTTGATTGAACTTAAGCTTTGAAGTAATTTAATTGAAGCTTTGAAGTAATTTTGATTGAAGCTTTGAAGTAATTTTGATACTACAGTAGGCAGGCAGCATAGGGTCTATGTAGCGAGTCGATCTTATTAAAATACAGAAGTAATTTCATGAAGATATTAGCCCACACCGGTAGCACAAGACACTGATCTGATAGAGATTAGAGTTCTTATTAAGTCGCTTTAAATATCTCTTGAGAAGAGAAACTAAAAGTGAAAACTTATTCAATCTACCTTAGAATTCGAAGTCGTAATTGTCATTGTCTCGAATTATATATATATATATATATATATATATATATATATATATATATATATATGTACATAATATATATATATATATATATATATATATATATATTATATATATATATTATATTGTTATATATATATTATATTATATATATATATATATATATTATATATATATATTTATATATATATATATATATATTATATACAATATTGTCATTGATTCGAAGTCGTAATTGCCATTAAAAGTCATTGGCTGAAGTCAGTGGCGGCAGTGGCGATGTCGGTAAGATATTCGACCCCGAATCAGTTTGTGCGGTGTCAAATCCTGGGCTCTCCCGTCAATGACATAGCTTTCAAGTGAGGAAACTTTCATTAACATTAGCCTTCCTAATGGTACCTCTATCATGAAAAGAAGTTAACAACGAAAAACTGCAAAAATCAGCAACTTAAGCACGGAAAGACAGCACTGGTGTCTGTCATAAGTGAATGAATAGAAAAATTACAAAAAATATTTTACTCCTCGAAGATCATAAAAATAGACATGAACATAATTGGTAAGATAATTACTAAGCCAGTTTGTTGCATACATGTATCGTGACTAGAAATTTCACTAGTCATATTGTAAATAAACTAATTTATTTCAGATATACGTCAGAGAATTTCTCTATTCGCACCTAGGCTACTGTATTACAGAACTTAACCTTAATTAGAATAGTCATAATGTAATTATCTAACTGAAGAAGGTAACGAAAAACCACCTAAGAATTCATACTTTTCCAAAGCTATAGGCTACATAAAGTGTGGATAAGGCATAGACTTTGTGAAGGGATTAACTGGTTGATATAACGAATGCTCGTATGGAGCGAGAAAACAGACTTAGAGTATGAATATGTACCTTGAACCTGTCACTTGTCAGTGCACTGAAGAGAGAGAGAGAGAGAGAGAGAGAGAGAGAGAGAGAGAGATTGTAACTATACTAGTCTACTGCAGGTCTACGACAGATAATTTCTCTATTCACACCTAGGCTACTTTATTGTAGGACTTCACCTTAATTAGAATAGTCGTAATATAACTATACTAGTCTACTGCAGGTATACGACACGGAGGCTGACTGGAACATCACCATGCTGAGGAACGGATCTGATGACGGTTACTCTCACGTGGTGTTCACTCTTCACATCAAGCGTCGCTACAAGTTCTACATCATGAACATCGTCCTGCCCTGTGTCATGTTGTCTGTCCTCATCATGATCGGTTTCTGTCTGCCCCCTGACGCCGGTGAGAAGATCTCCTTGGGCATCTCCGTCCTACTCGCCTTCACCGTCTTCCTGCTCATGATCGCTGACACCATACCAAGAACATCTCTAGCTATACCTCTCATAGGTAAGATATCATACCACTAGCATCGCTAGCTATACCTCTCATATGTAAGATATCATACCACTAACATCTCTAGCTATACCTCTCATAGGTAATATATCATACCACTAGCATCTCTAGCTGTACCTCTCATAGGTAAGATATCATCCCAACAACATCTCTAGAAATTCTTCACATACATAAAAAATGGTACCGCACCATGGCATCACATCTTACGCATATTTTAAAATTAGTTTTCATGCATTGGACTCTCGCTCTCCCTCCTTCTTTCTCTCGCTCTCTTTCCCTCTCTCTCTCTCTCTCTCTCTCTTTCTCTCTCTCTATTTTTATATTTGTAATAAATATATATATATATATATATATTAAAATACACATATATATATATATATATATATATATATATATATATATATGTATATATATAGTGAGTGCTCTCATATGCGTTATTTCTGATATTTGATTCTACAGTTACATATCTAATGGCCACGATGACTTTGGGCACTGTTTCTGTGTGCATGACCGTGCTCGTATTAAACATCCATCACCGAGGGCCTAGGTATCGAATCCCTCCCTGGGTTCACCGCCTCATCCTCACCTACATGGCCAGGATGGTCTGCATGCACCCAGTCCACAGTCGACCTCGCTCCTACACCCCTGCCTCTGACCCTCGTTCTCTTCGACTCCTCCCAGCCCAGAGCGACGAGATCTGGAGGCGACGAACAAGGCGGGACCCAGCCTCTCCTTACGAGAGGATTAAGCTTCAGAACTACGATTTCACTAATCAATCCACGCCGAATATTTCTAATAAATCACTCGAGTGCCCCCACAATACTGTGATCAGTGCTAACAAATCGCAGGAATGTCTGCAGAGTCATTTGATTGGTGCCGGTAAGTCACCAGAGTGTTCTCATAACAATGTGATTGGCTCAAACTGTCTGATGACTAATGGTGGGCGGAGCCTCGGTAGAACTACAAAGATGATGACGTCACTATCCAATGACGTCATATTTCCCGGTCCAGCGCGAAGGGCTGACGTCAGAGGTTTTCGCGGTGCAGTAAACAGCGAACATTACGACCTGTTTAGCGACGATGGAAAGACACGAAGTGCAAAGTCGTCATCGTTCAGAAGTAAGAGGAATAGTGGAAGCTGGAAAAGACGGAGGCGAGATTCCAACGTCGAAGACGTACCAGATGGAAGCAGCACAGAGGAGTGGAGAGAATTGGCGCAAGTTCTTGATAGATTTTTCTTTTGGCTTCTATTTGCGCTTATGGCGATATCTGCTGTGGTCATACTAATGTATCCCAAGTACACTGGTAGTGAAGAAGGTCTATTTCAAAATTAGCACTAAGGAAGGCGTTGACTAGCGTCATGACTAGCTTTAACAATATCACTTAAGTAGCATCGAAGAAACTCTCTAGTATGTTAATGTTTATGACACTTATTGGCGATTGCTGTCTGATAATAACACCAATACAACACCAATAATATTTTAAGTTTTGATGCAGATTTATTGTTCCAGGAGAAACTATAGTAGAGACGTTAAATATGAGATATTTAACGTGAAATAGAGTCAATATGAGATAGGAAAAGAACTGACATATAAATCTCTGGATCACTAAATTTCTACTGGTTTGCTGGATTACAATACTAAAGCTCTTTCAAAATATCAGAATCACACAATCCTACTTGTACAATGCTTGTAGAAACTGTTTATTTGTGTTTATTATCGGTAGCGCAATTTGAAATATTCATCTTATATGTAGGGCTTTCACTATCCACAGTATTATATTGATGTTATATTGTACTCTTTCCAAGTGTGCCACTGAACGGCTGACCTGAGGAAGACCATGAGAAACCATCTCAGAAAACATTATTCTAAAGCTAATGGTTAAGAGAGGATACGTCATATCTGCTTCTGAAGAATTTAATTTGTTGATAGATTGAGTGCAATTTATGAAGCTTGACTGCAGACTGTGAATGGAATTATAAATTACCCCAGAAGTCATATTTTTCACAAGCTGCAGGCGACATAAGAAACGGATATGGCAGAGCCTTGTGTGAAAGGATTAAGTTGATGTTCTCTGAAGTGCTCTTACGAAACCAGACTCGTAGTAAGAATTTTAACCTTGAGCCTCCTACTTGACAAAACATTACAGAGTGAAAGAGAGAGAGAGAGAGAGAGAGAGAGAGAGAGATAGAGACAGATAGAGAAAGAGGAGAGAAAGAGAAATCAAACAGTGGAGTCAATACAACGTGTGACTAGATAGAAATCGTATCGAAATCTATAGATAGATTCGTATATGTACATGTATGTGATCGTAGGAGTCAACTACAGCAGATACTACAGTTAACAGCACAGAGATCTTTACAATTACTGCTCTTTAGATCAACAGGGCGCTCAAATTACTCGCATCAGCGACTTGGCACATCGGTAGCGGGCTTCCTATGA
The DNA here is from genome assembly GCA_905160935.1 of Enchytraeus crypticus. Lineage (NCBI taxonomy): Eukaryota > Metazoa > Annelida > Clitellata > Enchytraeida > Enchytraeidae > Enchytraeus > Enchytraeus crypticus. The sequence goes on from CAJHZI010000189.1 coordinate 731,437, forward strand.
GCAGCGGGTTTATCCACCTCTCAACATTTGTCACAACTGGTGTAGAGAACTGACATTAGTTATTATATTAATTAATCGATTGATAGATACCTAATCATTAATTAATCGATTGATAGATACCTAATCATTAATTAATCTATTGATAGGTACCTAATCATTAATTAATCTATTGATAGATACCTAATCATTAATTAATCTATTGATAGATACCTAATCATTAATTAATCTATTGATAGGTACCTAATCATTAAATAATCTATTGATAGATACCTAATCATTAATTAATCTATTGGTATGTACCTAATCATTAATTAATCTATTGTTAGGTACCTAATCATTCATGACATCTAGTGTACTGGGAAATAATCACCGTAATTTGTTATTTAGCTAGCCTTCTGACAGCCTAACTTAGTCACACGATTATTAGTTGCAGCCTGTTCACAGCAACATATTTTGCTGGATATCTGGAATATACAAAGCAGAGATTTGGAATATTAATCTACAGTGTACTCTAGTATAGTCTATGTAGCAAGAGTGTGATGTCGTTGGGGTCGAATTTAACTTGTTTAACCAAGCATAATGATGTTTATATATATATATGCATCTTTCATGCCTATAATCAAACATTTCACAGTAATGGTTACCCATTGAACATAGCTTAGATAAGAACTTCAATCGACGTGTAGCAATTTTTAGTTCAGCAGGCTATTGACCCATGTAATATTGACTTTGAGTTATAATATTCTTATCGAATGTATGAAAAAGCTTAGAGTAGATCTGTGTATATGCATTTTCAATGCTGAGAATTTGTGACTTAGACAGTACAACACTGTCTAAGTCATACAGTAACATGGGTACACATTGCGATTCAGTCAACGAAATTGTCACCTCCGGTGAAGAGGTGCCAATTCTTGGAAAAATCGCGTTGAGTACTCGAAAGAATTTTTGCTTCCTATTTTGTAAATTTAATTTGAAATGTCTAGCAGAAACCACACACAAACCTAAATACATGACTTTGCCTACCCATTGTATAGGTGTACCATTTATTAAGATTTGTGAAGCTTTAATGGAATGTCTAGGGCCAATACGATTACAAAATGTCTTATTACAATTTATCGATAAACCAATAGAACTAAGTTCTTCATTGCATATGTCAGTAAGTTTCTGCAAGTCGTGAATTGAAATAGACAGTAAGACAGTAAGTCGTCTGCATACATTATTGAATTACAACACAGACCTTTAATAAAACATCCCAGCTTAGATTTCTCTAATTTTAGTAAAAGCCCATCAACTGCTAACGAAAACAATATTGGGGATAAAATACCTCCTTGTCTAACCCCCGAAGAAATGATAAAAGGTTTTATGTTATTTTATGTTGTCAAATGCTTTAGCTAGATCTAGGGTGCTTTAGCTAGATCTAGGGTGCAAACATTAACTGTAGATGCATTGTTAGTAAAGTAGTCCACTGTCTTTCTAAATGAATAGATGGCATTACTACAGCCAACTTTTTTCTTAAATCCAAATTGTCTTTCAGAAGTAAAAAAGTATTTTTTTAAGAAATGCATTAAACACCTTTCAAAGATTTTAGAGGAAATGCAGCTGACTTTTATATCCCTATAATCTTCCAATTTGGTTGGATTACGTTTCATGTCCCCTTTTGGTATAGGAATTAATATCCCTTCACCAAAGGCTGTTGGTACTTATTTGGCCTTTACCATTAAATTAAATATTCTAGTTAGCATACTATAGGATGAGCAAACTGCAAGTGCTCGCAAGAGATGTTATCTAAACCAGTGGCCTTCCCACGTTTCAAATTTCTTATAATCTCATGTACTTTAGCAACCTCAATTTCAATGTCAAAAGAGTCACCTTTATAATTTTTAAACTTATTATCAAAAATCCATTTAAAGTTACTAGATTCGACTGCATTTCGCAGGTATATTGAAGAAAAATAACTTGCAAACTGATCAGAAATAGGTTGCCTATCATTTATCCCATTAACAGTTTCCATACTCGACACTGACTTTCCAATTTTTGAATTCCAGATCTTCCAGAATTGGTCAGTATTTCTGTTCATAAGTGATTTCTGAAGATCAGTGGATAACTTATGTTTCAATTTTGTCTTTATTCCTTAAATAAGACTTATAAGCCAATTGTGCCCTAGTTTTACTTATGTATTCTTCGCCCGCATTAGGACGACCCGAATCCACCCACGCTTTGTGCGTATTAATCGAAAATTCCTTCAAAGCGTCCCCTTCGGCATCCCACCAGAATTTAAAGAAGTTAGTTTTCTTACGGACAATGCATTTGGAAGCAGAAAAGTTTAACAGATTAATAAATTCATTATGAAATTGTTCTATTTCATAAATTAAATGTGAATGATTCAAGCTCATCGTCATATCGTCGGCTAAAAACTTATGTAACTTGTGCCACAAAGGCGTGAATAATTGAAAAGTACAGTCATAATAAATCGTCAAGTCACTATGATCCCAACGTAACACTGGTACACGTTTCGCAAAACTATCCGTAGGCCGACAGGCAACATCAGCACATACATTTGAACTCGCAATCCCTAACATGTAAAAGAACAGGATTATGATCAGAAAAATTAATCGGACTTTCAATCACCTGGCAACTCTGAACACAATTGAATATACCTCTACTTACTAGAAAATAATCAATCAGATTACTTGCAACTTTACCAGAAGATTCACTAGAAAATGAGTATTTAATTGCATTGCTATCATGCATAAAATGGTCACATAACATCAAATCGTATTTAAGCATAAATTCTGAGAAAATATTAGCTGACCAAACATTTATATTCACTAAATTAAAATTGAAATTAAAATCACCGTCCCAAATAATGTTATGCTTTGGAAAATGACTTACGACAGCCTCAATATTACCTAACGTGTCCAGAAGCACGTCTCTATCCTGCGCAGTTTTTATATTTGGAAGATATGCATTTATTAACAGAGTGGTGCCAATGGCAAGGACTACGAAGCGTTCAGCCATATGGGAGAATTTAATTCGTTTAACAAATTTATTTTTTACTAATATTCCAACACCCCCATAAGGGCGTCCGATTAAAACAAAATTAGATAGTTTTTCTTCCATAGCGGATTTACCAAAGAAGGTATACTCTTGCGAAAATTTGTCCATTTTGTGCAAAGTTAACTGGAGTTAGCCAGAGCTCTTGCAGGAAGATACAATCAATTGCACACAAGCTTGAATTTGAATTATTCTCCCTCTCGCAGATCGATTTTAGTAATGTTTTGCCCTGGTTAAAACCGTGACAATTATATGTTAACACTGACAACACATTAGAGAATTCGCTATCCATTATTAGCTTCAGATACTGGCTCTATCTCAGATGTAGCGCCAGTATCTGTTGTTATGTTGTTTACTGTTTGTGTATCTGACAAGTCATGTACATGCATATCAGAATTTTGATCTATATCGTCATTTACTATCCGTGCATCTACAGATTGATTATCTAGAAGTTCATGTTGAACAATAGACGTACTACTGCTATTGACCGATTGTTTATCAGTTAGCTCCACGCAGGGTGTCTTAGCTAAGTTTACACAAATTGGTTCCTGCAGGGTTACTTCTGTGGAGACTGTAGGCTTGTAGTTCCATGGTCTAACGATTACCCCTGCAGGCCATGAGGTGCTGTCCGTAATCCTATTTTCCTCCACGCCAGCAACTGCTAATTTGAATGAGCGAGATTTTTGACCCTGTTTAGTTATATTAAAACAGAAGAGTACTCTAATATTAAGCTGCTTACAGTGATCTCTTATGTCTTGAACATCGTATTGCTCTGCAACATTGTAGATACTAAATACAGATTTATTTGTAACCATGTTGTTAACGTTTGCAGCTTTTAACGCAGTACAGTTTGAATTACCGATTACTTTGTTGCTCTTGTTGTAAACTCGAGCTTTCTATTCTTCCGTAGTGACAGAGTTCATTGAATGAGCGGGATTTAGGCGGTTGGTATGACTGGTAGTGATACTGGCGTAAGGGGAGGAGATTTCAGAACTCTGCTATCAGAATTTTTAGAGGGATTTGCAGTATTCGGCGAATGTGCATTGGGTTTACGTTTCCTTTTACTTTCTACTGCTGTGAATGGGATGTCCTCCATAACAGAGTCATTTTCATCCTCAACGCTTGATCCCCACCTGCCACTTTTGCTGACCCCCAGATTGTCCAAGACCCGTTCACCTGTAGCAGAATTTACTGATGTGTTTCTGTCTGACTATTGTTTATCGATTTATCGGTGGTTGACTCTTTACGATTTGTCCTCCGATTATTAATGAAATTTGAAACTGATTGAGGCTTGCAGTTAGAGGTTGATGGAATTGATTTCAGTTTCAAGTATTTAACATCCTCGTTTAAATCGCGAAAGCCACCCGAAACGATTTCTTCCAATTTCTCGAATTTCTTCCATAGTAGTTCCATATCGCCCTCGAGAAGTTTCGTTGCTGGCATGTTGTCCGGACTGTCGGCAACAAAGATTGGAAGATTTTCAAGCATCTTGGCTTCGTCTACAGTTGAAATGATTGTCATGATGTCATCCGATTCTAGCGAAGATTTTGAAGAACTCTCCCTTCTTCTTCTGCTGATATTTATCCTTGTAGAATGTCACTATTTAAACTATCGACAGACTCTAGTAACATTTCTTTTGCCGATGAAATTTCTTCACTACTGTAAAATTCCACAACGACAGATTTCAATGGAATTCTCTTAAACTTGTTAATAATGTAACAAACAGTTTGACAGCACTATCTTTCGAGTAGGCCCGTCCATAGAGCAAGACGTTTTAATACATATGCCTGTATATATATATCTATTTTAGTCCAATACTGTCAGATGTATTTAGTCCGGAACAGATAATCAAGAAAAGTTTATTATTGGGAATATTTAGGTTACATTGTCATTCATAAGTTATTTCAGGCTGACTCCGCAATGCTACGTTTGTTTACGTTCTCACGAATGGAGTGTACATGTAGAGAACGATTAGCTTTAGTGCAAAGTCTGCGGGTCGAATGAAGTAAATATCCAGTAGTTACGATTTAATGTCACTTTTCTTCAACTTAGAGCTACTATATTATCCAAAATATTCCATAGTGATGATCTTATAATAGTTAACTGTTGTTTGATACTAAATATGCTTATGTTAACGCACAATAACGAAGGTTATTGCGAAATAATGCGAAAAATTAACGAGAGCAAAATGTCGTGTTGTTACTTAATATATCGTGTTGTTGTTATATATACATATATATATATATATATATATATATATATATATATATATATATATATATAGGATATATAACGTTTGTATTAATCTATGTTTAGGCTTAATTAAAAACTCCTATGTAGAACAAAAAATATTTTATGCTTATTCCGTCCGAGTTTAAATTGCACCCATGAATATATATATATATATATATATATATATATATATATATATATATATATATTCATATATAGAATATATATATATATATATATAGAATATATATATATATATGTATATATATATATGTGTGTGTGGGTGTATGTGTGTGTGTGTGTGAGTTAAGAAAGTTGAGAATCTAATTTAAAATTACTCGTTTAATAGGGATCCAATTTCAAAGAATATAAAAAATGGTTAATGAAAAACTTCACAGGAAAGTTTAAAATGAGCTATGCTCTGCTTATATAAGCCTACCTAGAGAGAATTAAAATATATTACTTGTGATAATTTTCATTAGGCATACAAATTTCCTAAACTGTAGCAAATGTTACATTCATTTTGTTGTTACTTGGTCTCTACCATTTTATATAGAAATTTGAGAAAATCTAGTTCGTAATGTTAAGGCTTACACGATGTTCAATGTACTAAATATTTCAAGACCCGGTACAATTGCATGTAAAATATAGAAAATATCAGTTGCTGTAGTTTTAAGTATGGGTATGAGGATATGTTGTTACTTATAGTACCATTAATTATTACTGAATAATTTAACTTCTCAACCCAAGAGCCACCGACTAATCTGATTAGGCTATATTGCAGTCACTTGCCGAATGGAGTCGCATTGATCGCCTATATAAATAAACATCAGCTGAAAATAAAGGTATCTATGTATTCTAATCTATTTCCATTACACCCAGTTCTCATATAAAAAAATACTCGTTCTAGATATAAAAGTGGACTTTGAACTGCTAATGCATACAACTAAATATATATACTATTATATGCAATACATATGTAATATTCTTTTGCGTATAATATTGCAAATATTATTATATAGAAAAGTAGTTTTAAATATAGGCCTAATTATTTAACTGCTAATTCATACAACTACATATAAATAATATTACATGCAATACATTGTGATATTCCATTGCATTTAATATTACATATAATTATTATTATATATACAAATAATTTTATATAAAAATATTAAGCCTATTACACTCGTTGATCTCACATTTTTTCAATGTCCTCTTCTCTTTCTCTCCTCTCGGCCAAGAATTTACTCGCTTCACTTTCATGAAATGATTCAATCAGCGTCTTATTTCAGTTCTTTGTTGATGTTCTTGCAAGGAAGTAGTAAATAAAACGATACTTGGGTAATGTGGAATGATTTTGATTTCTCGATGTTCGATGTACTGTACATGGCTAAACCAGGTACTTCTTACGACATAAAAATCATTAGTTGTCATCATTATTAGTTTTACTATCGTTTTCTATAGTAACATCTCTTGTTTACACGGTCACGTGATGATTTCATGAACTGAATAAAACTTTACTAAATAGTTTGACATGCGCAATCAAACGAACTACATATTCAGTATTTGTAGATGATTGCAAACAATGTCCTGAAGAATCACAATAATATAAAATTTCTTATTTTTCTTTAAACTCATAAACTATCAATATTGTCAATATAATTTCTCTATCAATTAAAATGCGGAATCATTTCAGAAATAGTTTATTTGAATAGTGTTCCGTATATTTCCATAATTATTATGTAACAGTTCAGTCAGGTTTTGTAGCATCAAAAATGAGAACGTTCTATTTCAGATTGCTATATATATATATATATATATATATATATATATATATATATATATATATATATATATATATATATATATTATATATATACACACAGAACTTTCCAGCCTTTCACGAGTTTAGTTACTTAGCTAATTCAAATACGGAAACAACGTAGTTCTTTTGTTTCAGATTGGTTACTTTTTTAGTAATTATAATCGGTGTTATTACGGACGACGGTAACACTCACGTAGTTATTATATATAGGCCTATGACCAATAATGATTTTTCTTCTCAATCTTGGCTACAGTAATCAAAATGACGGAGTTCAAAGTGGATTTGGTTTTCCGTAGACACACCAATGATGGACTAGATGAGATCTTCAACCATTCGTCAGAGAACCGCGCTAGAGACGCTCAACCGATGTAACACACGGATCTGTCTCTCAGAGAGTTCCCACACATCTTCCGGTAGTTTGGCCGGACTTGTGGACATCCAGGATCTCACAGTACGGATACTTCTCACAGCAATCAGCCTCGCTTGTACACGTGCTGCCGTACCAACAGTCCACACACACCTGAAATACACACCGTACCACGTACCAATAATCTAAACATACCTAAAATGCACACCGTACCATATACCAACCGTCCACACGTGAAACAAACAAACCGTACCACGTACCCACAGTGCACACACGTGAAACAAACAAACCGTACCACGTACCCACAGTGCACACACGTGAAACAAACAAACCGTACCACGTACCCACAGTCCACACACCTGAAACAAAGACACCGTACCACTGTGATTGTTACACTGTGATTTACTCGTGAAGCACATTTAATGTGACCATTTGCTTCTATCTGAAAACAAATTATATAAACATACATGTATACTAAAGAGTTTCAATATAATCTCACTAATCAATATTCACACATAATTATTTGTATTTATGTGTATATTTACATTTATATACGAATATAAATATAAACGTATAACACAAATCAGTATTTAACTAATAGAAATTCTGCAACATAGTTGATTCGATCAATTAGCGAGACTAACCGAAGCGGAACGATCGCAGAGATTGAATTTCCGGCAGCAGTCAGCATCCGACGAGCAGCTTGACCGAAAACACATGACGTCAGGCAGGTGGAGCCACGGGAAACGACTTAATACAACAACAACATTAGTTATCAGTGTTTATTAATTGATCAACCGGTATATGTTGGTGCCGTCACGGCCTTTATTACCGATCACACATATGGTTGAACTTTCTGTGTGCATGCATACATGTATGTGTTTGTCAGAATTATATATGACGTGATGAATAAATAAATAAATAAAAATAAATTATGTACAACAGATTTGAATGAATTCGAAAGATTTTCAGATTTAGATCTCGACCTAGAGTTGGTCCAGTGGAGCAGAGGCTCTATCACAGGAATCTATCTATTATCTTTGGACTGGTTTCAGGGAATATTGGAATTTGAACCGTTTTAGGATCTTCGTTTTGCCCCGTCGGCTTGGATTTGTCTCAATAGTTCTCGATGTTGTTATGGACGACAGTAGCACTGTGATTGTTGTTATATTATAGGTAAATAATTATTTAGAACGAAAATATACTTTAACGCGGCTTCATTGATTTTTTCAAACGGTAAATGCGTTAATAATTATTTGAAGAGTGACATAAATTTGCCACAAGGGATACAATCTTGTTTAGAATTGAAACATTTGGATGTGGAGCAACAACGAGTAAGTGTAGTCAGTAACTTCTATTGTGAATAACGACAAAGCTCTCGAATATACCATCGTCTGTTATTCTCGCCCATCGGTTCATATTAGACGAAGTACCGAATGAATATCTTAACTACCACAGAAAGTTGTACTAGAGAAGACTTTACTGAATTTATGGCTACGATAAAGGTCACAGGCTGTGAGGTTTCGTTTATGAAAGACATGTGAGCATACTCGAAGCTAAATAATGCACGTGGAAACATCGATGTTGAGGCCACGTGACCAGTTAATTATTTAGCTATACACGTGGGAGTCGGCTTTGAAAGATCACTTTTTAGCCATGAAAGTTTAAATCTAAAGTCTAAGTCTAATTTAACGTCCGTTTCTGTCACGAAAGCATGTCAGACGTAGATTGACGTTCAACCCTACACCTGCTGATCTACAGCTTACAGATAGGACACCGGCTCTGTCCACGAGAACTTAATTAAAATAAAGCTGGTAAAGTTAATGTTAACGTCAGTTTCCTCACTCGAAAGCGATGTCAGTGACGGGCGAGGCCAAAATTTGAACCCCGCACTTACTGATCCGCTGTCGAATATCTTACCGACATCGCCACTGGTTCCAGCCTGTTTGCATTGATAGTCGAATACTTGTATCTAAACTGATTGTTCTCTCTGATATATTTACTTTCCTAAAATTCGAACTGATATAAATTTGATAACTGAAAAAATTTAGCTTGAAATCAAATTTTCACTAATCAAGTAGGTCATGGTTTACTGTCACCCCGCTATGATTAAATAAAAGTAGAGCTACGAACCAAGCGGGATTAATTAGAATTACGATACTGACCTTCCATGACCCCATCCACCATCCGGGACCCTGTCAATAGAAATGCAAATAAGCTGTAGAGCAAGCAAGCAGATGATATTGACTCTGAAATACCCATGAAATTACTCCACAACGTCTGTCAGAACACGCACCGAGTTAGCAGCAGAACGAAATATCACATAGTAACGTCTATGTCAGGTAGGTGCGGCCAAATATGGTTTACAATAACAGAGGATTAATTGTTTTCCGGGAAATGTGTAGTAAGGAAGTTCACGATGAGATTTTCAGTGACATAATTATGTTTCTTTATTTGCAAGGATATTTTAACCTAAAATTAAAAATTTGCAGCGTGCTATTTCGCAGCCTATTTATGCTACTCATAGCTTCAGTTGAGAATTGCTACTTACATTTTTATTTAGATATCAAATAAACGATAAATATATTCAAAATTATAAATAAGCCTTAGGAAAATTAAGTAGGTTATTACACATGAAATTGTATAAAATGGCAATCGCATACGGAGGTTCTGTGTTAAATTTTCTTTAAAATTAATCAATGAAGTTACAAAATAAGCGTTTGTATTGAGGCTCGGCCAGAATAGCGATCTACTTCATATCATGTATAAAAACCATTATAACCATTGAAGTGGTTGTCATCCTCATCATCCTCATCATCATCATCATCATCATCAATATCTAGCTATCATTCATCATCTGTCCACCTATATTACTCATCGTCATCATCACCAATCACAAACATAATCAACCCCATCATCAACATCATCTTCATCATCAACATCATCTTCATCATCAGAATCATCACGAGTGTTTAGCACAACCAGATATGATATCTGTATTAGCATTAACATCATCGTTAACAATATCACAACCACATATATTTTTAGAATTTTAATCGATATTCTGTTGCCACTGAAAGATATATTAATTAAATATGCCACAATTGTCGAAATCAGCTGTTTCGTTTAACCACAGTCGCAGAGCTGGGGTTACATATATAGCCTGGTGATACATACATAGCTTGGTGGTACATACATAGCCTGGTGATACATACATAGCCTGGTGGTACATACATGGCCTGGTAGTACATACATAGCCTGGTGGTACATACATAGCCTGGTGGTACATACATAGCCTGGTGGTACATACATAGCCTCGTGATACATACATAGCCTAGTGGTACATACATAGCCTGGTAGTATATACATAGCCTGGTAGTACATACAAGCCTGATGGTACATACATACATAGCGTGGTGGTACATACACAGCCTGGTAATACATACATAGCCTGGTGGTATCTACATAGCCTGGTGGTATATAGGGAGCTGGTGATGGGCTGTATTGCTCTTAGCAGCAAATTGATGAGTTTACATGAAGCAAGTGATTTATGAATAATATATGAGACAAGTGGCAAGGTGGGCGGATGATTGCTAATGCAATCATGTTGCAGTCTCATTACACCTCTATCTCTCTGTATTTCTATCTCTACTTCTATCTTTATCTCTCTATCTATATCTCCATCTTTTTCTCACTTTCACTCTCATCTATATTTCTCTCTCATCTATATCTCTCTCAGGCTTACTCTGTTTCTCTCATAGTTTTAGTATCTATCTTTACCTCTGTCTGTGTCTATATTTAAATCTCTTCTTCTCTCTCTCTCTGTCTCTCTCTCTTTCTCTCTCCATTTATCTTCATATCTCTTCCCTCTCTACCTATTCTATTCTTCTCTACCTATTCTTCTATGTTTATAAGTCATTTGCGACAAAAGCAATAAACGGTTGATCTATTTATACAGTAATTTCAACACAAATGGATGCGTAATCATTGCATTCCCGATATTCATCATTCATCACATTCATCAAACTCAACATATTCGCCACAAAATCTCTCTTCTAATTTATATAGATTTTCATGTGCATTCATCATATTCACCTTGTTCATCATATTCAGAGCATTTAAGCTATTTTCCAAAATGGCTTTTCCAAATTTTTATTGTGATGCTTTTAATTTAATGAATTTAACAAATTAATGGCAAAATACCTTCTCTCTCGTTTTCTCTCGCTCTTTCTCTTTCTCTCTCTCTCTCTCTCTCTCTCTCTCTCTCTCTTACACACACTCTCTCTCTCTCTCTCTCTCTCTCTTTCTCTCTTTCTCTCTCTCTCTTTCTGATGCATTCTACTGAGAGCGAATTAAGTTCTCATCTCCTACGCATTTACGAGGATTGATCAAAAATTCGGGCCACGTGCCAAAATATATTACTGTATTACAGAAATATCATTTTTCTCACTTCATTTCACAACTGACCATGTTTTAAAACATATCGATAGTTTCAAGCTTCCTATCTCGCAGATATTCTCCACAGCTCATTGGCCGAGGGCTCTTATGTAGACTCTAACTCCAGCGTCGTGGTGGAAAAATGATGACGTCTGTTGACGTCTCCTTGAAATATTTATGAAGCATTATCGAAGCCAAGTCTACGCAATAAACTCGCAACTAAAATCATCCACGCTTAAATCAGTGCCACGACATAAAATAGCCTCCAGTAGTTGAACTCGAGTCTTCTGAATAGTTCTCTAGAATCTCTGGAAGTATTTTTTATATTTATAGTTTGCTCTTATATTGTCTCTCTCCTTCTCTTTCTCTCTCTTTCTCTCTCTCTCTCTCTCTGTCTCTCTCTTTATCTCTCTTGATCATTCTCTCTCGATTTCTCCAACTATTCATTTGGTATCCATTTTAATTTACTCGACAACTTTTACTTTTCTCCTCGGATATTAATATTTTATCCGTTAATGATTTCAAGTCAGATTCGGTGACATCTCTTTAAGTAGTTAATATCTCACTCTATATGTAGTCAATATCATATCTGAGATATGGTCGAACATCGTGCCGACACCGACAGTTTGTTATATTTTATATCGACGATGATATTCGAGCGCGGATCAGTATGTACGGGGTTCAAATCCTGGCTCGCACGTCACTGACACCGCTTTCGACTGAGGAAATTGACGATAGCATTAGCTTTATCAGCTTTAAGTAACAGGTATATGCAACTAACTAAATAAATTGTTCAATATAATTATTTTTAAATAAGTAGATATTTTCACCGAATAAGTAGATATTTTCATATTTTTCTCAAGAGGATACATTAGTTATATTTATTTTACTTTCAGTTATATTAGATATACTTTTAGGCCAGTGTACTCTGTTTACTATACTTGATACTTTAAGTGTAAGTTTCAGAAACGTTTACCTTGTTATACATATCTAGTGCAAAAATTCTGAAGCAAATAACGAATACATAGCCTACTTGTGCGTGAAAACGCTTTTCTGAATTAGTCTATTTCAATTTTTATACAGCATGCAGTATAAAATGATAACTTTCTATGGATTCTGGATTGGTTTTACATTTCCAACTTAAAAACTTAAACCTATCTTATTATGCGAGAAATTTAATCAGACAAAGCTTGAAACATTATACGGCATTGAGAAATTTGTCATTTATAAAACTATTCCAATATCTCTGTTTGTGACGGACGAGCATAATGACTTGCCTCCTAAGCCATAAGCGACGTGTATTCATCTTTAGAATATCTAACATACATCGCGTGATTAATCTCTATAATTCCTTTCATGATTAATATTTAACTGCTTCAGCTGATACAAATATCCCGATCTCAACATTTTCTAAATCAACATGCATCTTTGATGTGAAAAACTATGAAAGACTTGGAGCAAATAAATATATAATTATTCTTTTAATTTCAATGTCTCTTCATATGCAGCTAACAGGCAGAAATAGAGGAAACATAACATAAACATAATGGCACACTTGGTCAGGAAGCACAGATACTTGTTTAAGACCCATTTCCTCCTTCCTCTCTATGGTTATTAGTAATCGTTGCCTTTTGATGGCGCATCAATTGCAGCCGGCGCGGATTTAAGAATAACCTTCCATCACCCTGAAATTTTTTCCTTCCTAAGCTTTTACCAACACTCGGTCTTCCAAGGTGGTCACCCACCAAGTACTAACCGAGGTTAGTACTTGGTGGGTGACTCGATGCAGCTTAACTTCGATAATTGACGCGCAACTAAATCAAGTGCGCTAATCCCACCGTTTTATGTTTTGTGAAACGCAGATAACATGTCAAAAAATAAAATAGTAGTCTATTATTTGCTTGTAATAATCATCCGTGATAATATATTTCACTTTTATTACTTCATGTTTAAAACATTAGACAATTTGATCCACTAAACGTTTACCTGTTCCACAATATTTGACCCATGATCGACAATCAATCCCACGGAATTCAGTGCATCTCAGAATAAACCGTTAAAAATTCATGATTTAATCTTAAAGAGAGAGAGAGAGAGAGAGAGAGAAAGAAAGAGAGAGAGAGAGAGAAAAGAGAGAAAGAGAGTAAGCGAGAGTGTGTCGGAGAGTTAAAAGGAAATTTAAGAAGAGAGATATATATATATATATATATGTATATACTATATATATAGATATATTATATATATATATATATATATATATATCATCTATATATATATATATAGATATATTATATATATATGAGAGAGAGAGAGAGAGAGAGAGAGAGAGAGAGAGAGAGAGAGAGAGAGAGAGAGAGAGAGAGAGAGAGAGAGCGAGAGAGAGAAAAAGGTATAAAAATATTTTTTGATAGTCAAGCAGAAAATACCCACGAGCGGAAAGATTACCGAAGACTTATTGAGAGAAGGAAATTAGAAATACCGTGCTTAGGAATCTGAGCAAATATTTCTTATAAAAGAATATTTTCAAATTCTGACCTTAATTCCATATTGGAAGTATTGTACGTGTAATTAGATGAGCGTCTCACACAATCGTTTTACAGAATCTCCTGATCTATTCTAACATCTCGAGATCTCAATATTTACACCATCTACCGCTCTCGATACACTATGAAACTTGATATCTTCTCTCTCTTTATTTCTTCTCTTTCTCTTGCTCTGTTCTCTCTCTCTCTCTCTCTCTCTCTCTCTGTTTCTTTTTCTCTCTCTCTTTTTATTTCTCTCTCTCTTTTCTCTGTTTATTTCTCTCTTTATATCTCCCTATTCTTTCTCTCTCTCTCTTTATATCTATCTCTTTCTTGTTCTCTCTTTCTCTTCCTCCCTCTCTCTCTCTCTCTCTCTCTCTCTCTCCTCCCGTGATTCCCCTTGCCTTCCTCAGTCCATATCATGTCGCTTCTTGCTACAGGAGCAGTGTACTGTTGTGTATACGAGCATTACTATTAATTAAGAGTACTTAGAGTACTTTCAACATGCAGCTGTTCATTTTCAATTGATCTCACGTCTCTCAAAATTTTAGGATTTTCATGGACGTCACTTAACACCTAGAACACCGAGAGTCAAAAAAACATCAGAGTTTTTCAGAAGCCTATCTTTGAAGCCAAAAACCAAAGCTAAAGCCAAGTTTTAACGAAGTTTCCTGCTCACCTAGACTAAATTTCGATTTAATTACTTCTCTCGAAATTTTTACTCACACATCCGGCCATTGTAATGATCCCTTGCCACCATACGCAAGTTAATAAAATGAATATCTAGAGCATTCATTAAGGCCACTAAACTGTTTAAAAGCAATGTTATTTCCAAGTTTGGAAATAAACATCCTGCTCATCGTTCAAATCAGACCTTCACGAATAGTGACGAATGACATTAATTGGATCCCAATGTGACTGGAGCGTAATTGTTATCATTGAAAACAGGATATTTAAAAGTTAAAATATTTCCAAAGTAATTCAATAACTTGTATTTTCATCCTGGATATTAGAAACCTTATTTGTATACTCTAAAATCTCTACGTGACTCAGACCAAATGCGCATATTGGCGCACATGCAGGCAAACAATGACATGACATTTTATAATCTCTCTTTCCAGCTCTTTAACTTTGTCAAATGCTTTGTTAAAGTATCAAACCTAAAGCATAGATTTTTAAATCATAAAACTGTATGTAGATTAAAACTTAGATTTATATAAATCATAAAACTTTATTAGGTCAAAACTTTATGTAGATTTATGTAAATCACAAAACTTTATGTAGCCTAGATAAAAACTTTATGTTGATAAGAAGCTTTTGGGTAGTTTACATTTTTCAATTCCTGCTTACTCCCCTCGAGTGATGCTTTCCAGTTTATTAATCTATTTCATTATTTTATTACTAATTATTTTATTTAAATTGATTAAATACCTAGTGACGAAATGATATTGAATTCATTGCATTGACTTAATTTGGTCTCATTCAAGGACCAGTCCATGTATTCCTCCTCTTTCTCCTTTGTGTAAAATAGATCTTTAGTCACTATATTATCTCACGAGATAATTTCTATCAGTTTGCAATTTCAAGCCTGGTGACTGTGGCGCGGAGAAGTGCTTCGTATGTAAATTACTCCTTTCACTCCGCAGCGTATTCTGCTCAAAAGTCCATATTTCTTTACCTCTATATCCAGTGAGGTTTCGCCAAGCTGTACGAGAGAGATTGAAGGCTCTCCGGATAGAAAAAAATACATTTCAAGCTGACGAATTCCAGGTTTTCATTAGAAGGATGGTTTACAATTGTAAAAATATCTCATGAAATTTTAACTAGAGGGAAAAGGTAAGGAAAAAACATAAACCATATGGCCTTGACTGTGGAGCTATAGGAGGGACAAATAAGAAACCGCTTAAAAGGGATGCCCCTGACATCATCCCTGGATGAGGAAACGGACGTTAAACCTTTATTATTATTTATTTATTTAATAATAAATGTAGCAGCTTGTGTTGAGGAGGGTTAGGGGGTTTAATGAACCCTCTAAATTTAGACATACATGTACCTGTAAGTGGACCAGAAGAAGCTAAATTTATTTTTAATTTTGCGAAAATTTGTATAAAAAACTGATTAATTTTCATAGTACTTAAGCTAAATTACGCAGAGAATTGATAGTGAAATAATGAAATAATATAAAGCCAATTAGACTGGTAATGCAAATTGGTTTCACAATGTAAAATAAATGACACAAAGATCAAACAACTTTTTAAAAAATTATTTATTATAAACATGTTGATCAAAACAGTAATATGAAGGACAATATTAATTGAAGCGAAATTTGTGAATGATTAAGAGATATGAATGATCGAGGAAATGAATAATCAATTAATAGAAATGAGCAAGTGATTAAAGAAAATTAGCAAGTGATTAAAGACAATGATTAAGTGATTAAGAGAAATAGGTAAAGTATTAAAGTGACTAGAGTTATGCGATTTATAAAATAAGTGATTTAGTAAATTTAAAACAAAACCTTTAGACCGAAAAATTTTATTTGTCTGAGATTTCCATCTACCCTGTACACGTAGGCTTACATAAAAAAAATTAAATAATATTTGTAATTAGAGATAGGGTAGTAGATTCTAGTTGAAAAATCAATACCCTAACACTCATTCCAGTCAAATTCACACTCCCTGAAAAACTCCCTAAATGCACTTCTCTACTGTCTGTAGAGAGGTGCATTAGGAAGGGCATAGAGTGCTCTCCATTATACGTTTATGCCACTGTTCACAACTCAACAAATTATATTATTTTTTTCCACAAGGGGCGGGTCATCTTGACGTTTATTGAGTTATGGTTTTCTACGCGTCTCGTCCAAGTTTTTTTTAGTATTTTTGTATGAAAACAGAAGCTAAGGCTTAAAGTAAGCTGTCTCTTTCTCTCAAGTACTCTGCCATGTAGCAAGTCCAAGGTGCATATTTTTACTCATAATCTGCTTCTTAAATACAACTCTATAAATCAAAACGCTATTCCCTTCTCAAGAGACCGCGTCATATCAAACCCTCTTGTAACGTCTATCTGAGAAAAATAGGCTGCGTAGCTCTACATGAGACAATATGGCTTCTAATATGGCTTCAAACTGCCTTTCTCAGTTTTTTTAAAGAATCAAAGAAAAATAATCTCAAAGATTCTATCTAGCAATGGAAAATATAGTCTACCTATACCTTCAGCTGCCAGCAAGTCATGATTTTATCCACTTACCCTCGTAATAACTACTAATAAGTTGATCATTTCTTTAATAGGAAAAATTCTCGTAGATTATGAATAAGAATAATACAATATAAGCACTTAAAGCGCCATTTTTCATTGTTGAAAAAACATAACTTTTCGATTTATAAAGATTACATATTGATAAATAATGAATTTATTTTAAAATCTGATTCAGTACTTTTCTTATAATTGTTTCTCAAAATATAATACAAGTGTTCATGTGAAACATATGAAAATCATAGTTACTTAAATGCAGAATAGCAAAGGGTACTATCTTGTAAGTATAACAGATTTAAAACATTGTCAAAAATAAGTAATATAACTGCGCTTATGCCAAAAGTGTTTTCGCACTTCTATCTTAAATGGCAAACTCACTGGATCGAATTGTTTTTACACAGCTTTCGTATAATTCCTCACTTTTAATGAATCCCAGGTCACTGTCATTGATTCTGTACGTAATTGCGAGAGAACACGCTAATCTTGCTGATATAGAGGACAGCACAAGAATAACAATCGTCGTGATGCTTTTATATAAATAAAACTTTATTTAGAAGAAGTTTTACTGTTTTCTTAGTCGTTTCCTGTGAATACATAGTTAGTGCTCCTTTTACTATCTTACAATTAAATATTGACCTACTAGAGCAACAATAGATATTTCACTTGATTGTCCAGTTTGCTTTCATTTGAAATATTTCTAAATAGATTTCGTGATAGGTTGATAACTTTACATGCAGATGGAATACGTGTGGGCCATATACGCCTATTTAACAGGATATGCCAGAGAAAAACAGTGAGGTAAAATAAATTTTAAAAGGTAGAAAAGATTCTGTCAACAACACACAACAAAGAAACAAAGCGCTTCTGAATCCTCAGTCAACAGAAAAGCACGTAACTACTAATTCTTCTCATTTATATACTCACACAAATATATGTTAAACTATGCGATATTTTACAATAGCATGTTGCGTTCAACAGAATTTGAAATTTTGACCACTCTTCTAACGTTAACGAAGTTTATTATGAAGGTAATGTTCTCAGTATTAACGTTAGAAATGGTATGCTGAAGATTTTGTTCCGAGAATGTGTCAACGCGACTTCAATTTCATTTGGTTCGATAATAAGGAGACTCCTGCTCAGCAAATAATGGCTTATATGAACCGATGGTCAAGAAACGAACGCTAACCAAATTGTCGCTGTATTTGCTAATGTTGGTGTGAGGAATGATATGACATATTAGCCCTATAAGTCTGGAGTTGGTTAATAGTTCATATAAGTCATATAGGCCCTACAAGTCATATAGGCCCTGTAAGCCTAATAATTATATTAGATCATTACTTTGTGTCCGAGATATACTAGTTCACGTAACACATGCGATAAATCGTGTTTGTAAACACACCAAGAAAAAGGAACTGTTATTTTAATATGACAATATTTTTACCAGTACTATCAAATCCATAGACTCTTCAAAGTATTTTCTTTTTAGTTTTCAGCCAAACGCGTGGCTAATACATAGATTCATTAGCATATATGATCTAGTTAACTGTTCGGTTGGATAAAGAGTAGTTAGTAGACTTGGCTGATAAGCAGGAGGTCATCATTTCAAATCTCATCAGGTCTTCTGACAGTAGGCCTACCGCTGGTGGTAGGTCGCAGATAGGTTTAAGCGAAAGAGCTATTAAACCTAGCTATAAACATAGCTTTGATAGCTGTAGCTTCTACCCACTACTACAAACTAAAATCTTCTCATTATAACTTTTACACCAGTATGATACTATTAACAAGTTCACCTTCATCTTATCGTAAAAGCTTTCACAAACTACATATATTAATAGATACATGTAGACCTATAGTATATAACGTAGCTATTTAGCTACATAAATCTATATATTACGTAGCTCTGCCTTGGAAAAAATCGTTCCTGAAGCTTCTTATCAATTCCTGTTTAGCACAAGAATGCCTTATACTTCGCCTATTTAGACTTTCCAGGCGTAGTATCTCTCTCTCTCTCTCTCTCTTCAGTGCACTGCCAAGTGGCAGGTCCAAGGTACATATTCATACTCAAAGTCTGTTTTCTCGCTCCATAACAGCACTCCTTAGATCAACAAATTAATCCCTTCACAGTGTCTATGCCTTATCCATACCTTATGTAGCCAATAGCTTGGGAAAAGTATGGCTTCTGAGGTGGTTTCCGTTGCCTTCCTTAGGCGTGGTATAAGTAACATTTATTCGACTATAACAACTTCCCGCACACAACACGAGCCATTCTATCTGTTTGCAATACAAAACGTTGACAAACCTGCCATCTGCATTCTGCTGCTCATAGTCTTTCCATTCAGTGTCCGCATCACCGTTCTGATCTGGATGCACTCCGCCCACAATCCTGGATTCTACTTCCGGCAGATCAGACTCATCCCGCACCGGATGTTCATTCGGAATATCAGGATTCTTGATCAACACAACAACGCTTCTGCTCTCAGATATGAGATAAGGCTAATATAGATATGCTACAGGAGTTACTTGCTGGATGAGATATAGCATATATTGCCCTGTATGCTATAGGAGTTACTTGTTAGATGAGATATTGCTGGATGAGATATAGCTAATATAGCTCTGTATGCTACAGGAGTTACTTGCTAGATGAGATATAGCTAATATAGACCCGTATGCTATAGGAGTTACTTGCTGGATGAGATATAGCTAATATAGATCTGTATGCTACAGGAGTTACTTGATAGATGACATAAAGCTAATATAGCTCTGTATGCTACAGGAGTTACTTGTAGGATGAGATAAAGCTAATATAGATCTGTATGCTACAGAAGTTACTTGATAGATGAAATAAAGCCAATATAGATCTGTATGCTACAGGAGCTACATGCTAGAATAGCTGGTAAAGCTGTTAAGGTCAGTTTCCTCAATCGAAAGCTATGTCAGTGACGGGTGAGCCCAGGTTTTAAACCCCGCACTTACTGATCCGCGGTCGAGTATCTTACCGACATCGCCACTGGCTGAAGCCAGTGGCGATGATAATTCTCGTTTCCGCAGTAAAGCTAATATAGCTCTGAATGCTACAGAAGTTACGTGCTGGATGGAGATATTTAGCGAGTAGGAATATCATATTAAATGTAGGATTTAGCTACGTGAACGTAGAGACATTTATGACGTAAGTGACAATGACTCGATTAGAACCAAATTCAACGATAAGTATAAAAATGTCGATAATTCTTTGAAAAAAATTGTTTCCACGGGTGATTGAAATGTAAGACAAATATACATATATATGCATGATTCATGATTAAGGTTTACGTGGTGGGTAGATAGGATAATTCGTGTCTTACATCGCAAGTGAAGCATGATAGGTGTCTGATGCTCTACTTTGGATTTAACTAATCTTTAAACGATTTCACGCATGCTATTTTAATAGCATTTCTAATTCTTAAGAAGATTTCAGGAATACACATGACTTATGTTGTAATCTCACTGAGATATCTTACCGTGATTAACAATTTATTATGAGTGAATGTGAGCCTATTTGAAATGTAATTCTTATAAATTCTCATTTCCGCAGAAATAGCAAGTGGGTGAAGCAAGAAACCCCGACATCTACTTCAGGCGAGGAACCGGACGCTAAATTCAAGTGAGTTGCACTTCAATCTACACTCGAAGAAGACGAAAAAGCATTCCAAAACGTTAGAAATCTTACTTATCAGAAAGAGACATGCCTCCAAAAGAGATGATCATAATTTATGTCGTTTAGGTTCAAGCTACTTTCCAGTCTTGACCGTATATGTGTATGTGCACTTAAACAGACTTAAAAAGCAACTAATGGACAGACATGTAGATAAGTTTCAGCTGAAAGGCTGATAAATTCATTAGGGCCTGTGGCTGAAGTCGACAGGTAAGACACTCGACCGCGGATCAGTATGTGCGGGGTTCAAATTCTGGGCTCGCCCGTCACTGACATCACTTTCGAGTGAGGAAACTGACGTTAACCTTGGCTTCTTTGGCTTCTTAAGAAGAGCTTATACAAACGAATAGCGTATACAAGAGAATAGAGCAAACAAACTGTTTTTTGTAAGTCATGTCCTGAGATTTGGGAGTTCTGAGAAAGATTTGAACCGGCAGCTCCCGTCCTAAGACTCAGGGACGAAGACTTCTGATCAGCACTATTCCTGTGCTGCTCCGGGTGCTTGGCATCTGGGTAGCGAATGATCGGCTTTGTTTCACACGTACACGAGCAGGATCCTTTGCTTTGTCTGCGATAACATCCACAGAAAAACACTGAAAAATCACCTAAGAATATATTAAAATCGTGAAGAAAATTATCTTGTAGTGTGCGATCTATATCGACTTTAATAGTGCTTGTTTGTTTATCTAACTAATAATATATCTATGTTTCTGCTACTATCAAACTTGTACAGAGAGATAACACATAAACGGTGTAAATAGAGAAAAAAAACTATTTAGTTACTGCTATATACCCGCGTTGTTTCCGAGTCACTGAAGAATAGAACAACCGTAAACTGCACACATCGTTAAAGGAGATTTAGAAAGAACTTAGGAAGGCAAATTGAAAGCACCTCAGACGCCATTTGGTTGTAAAATGACGGTTAGCAGCGCTATCATGTGCTGAAGATAATATGAATAATCTAATCGCTTTACGAAGAAAATGACGATTAAATGTTGCACTAAAGTCGGCAAGTATCACGCGATCTATTTAGTTCCTTTTGCAAAAGCTTTTCTAATTTATCGCTCACTCACAAATAAAGACTCACACACACATACACATACACACACAAACACACATACATACACACACTGCTATGTAGACACATAATTATATACACAAACACCTAGACAGAAACAAAAACAACTATATTGAACACACAAACACACACACACACACGTACACACACACACAAACATATACATACACTGCTATATAGACTCACAATTATATGCATAAACACCTAGATAGAAACACAAGCAACAATATTGAACACACATATACAAACGCACACGCACACACACGCAAACACACACATAAACATACACATGCACCCTACAACTCTCCCACCCACACCGACTAGTGAAACACAACTGCGGAAACAATTTAAATTTCTACGCTGTAGGTGTCAAACACAGCGGCAATATATCAATTACTCTGTAAATAGCAATGCATTAAGTAATTGTCATCTAATTCATGCTGCTATGAGGAAGAACTCCGCAATATATGCTACCGTTGAGTTCATGGTTACTTTAATAGTAGCTCAGATATTGAATTTGATTACGATTTTACCAGTGACATAGAATTATAGATAAGACTCTAATTGTAATGTACATTATATAGTGACAAGAGATTGATGTACATGCAGATAGTGCCATAGGTAGTAACGTTATCGTAATATTATAATGGTGACGCAGATAGTGACGTTGATTACGACGTACATAATGACACCGATAGTGACGTAGTGAGTGACGTTAATTGTGACGTAGATAGTATCGTTGATAGTGACGTAGCTAGTGACGTTGATAGTGACGTAGCTAGTATAATAATTCGATAATCTAATGTTTTTATTAATTATTATAATACTGCTCTTTAATGTTAATGTGACACTGTATTTAACCTACCCGTTAATTCAATACAAACGCTAACTCCACTAATTTTCATATTTTCTAATTAATTTAATAATATATATCGAACACAGAAATGACACATACAATAATACGATAATAATACAGGGTTCAAAAACAATATTAAGTCGTCCTGGTCGTTGATAGTGACGTAACTAGTGACGTAACTAGTGACGTTGATAGTGACGTAGCTAGTGACGTTGATAGCTATAGTTAACGTCGTCGTTAGCATGCCATTGGTATCGTTGAATCTACTAATAGTTAAGAATGTGAATATTATCAATATGAATTAATATTAATATGATTATTATGAATATTTTAAGAGTCGTCCTAAAATATTCTTAGCTGTTGCTAGTTAAAGCTCATGAACAATGCATTGATAGTGTTAACCGCAGATTTGCTTGAAGGAAAACTACATACGAGCTCAATATGCTCGCACTACATCAATATTTCATGACGGGGCGAGGTGTTTTGACGAGATAGTTACTGCATAATTTCTTGTGGTCTACCTGTTAACAAAGCACAAGTAGCTTGATTCCGCAATAGAAAAAAGATTAATACACGTAAAACATACAAGCAGTTTACACTTGTAGGCCATATTTGTATTTTCGGACAGATTTTTTATATTTTGTAATTTGCATCGTTTTTGAACCTTTCTTTTGCTAGCTGGCTTGGATTTGTCTCAACAGTGCTCTATGTTTTCACTGATGACAGTAGCACTTTAATTGTTGTAATTATATTGTTATTATTACCAATTTTATGACCGAATTGGCAGCGTCAAAGTTTGATAATGAGGAAGCTATCAATTGAAATCCTAGTTCAACGGTTTCTGATAGACTTCTGTGTGATAGTGAACATGGAGAGAAAACTCGGCTTTATTTTGTAATTGTTTTAGATTGCCTACAAATTGTTCGATGGTTCTGGACATTAGAGTGTCTTATGGTAGAAGCGGGTATTTAATTTACGAAGCGTTTAATGCTAGTGCTGGAATTAGTAGGAACTCTATTAAGTTTATAATAATGCATTTTTATTGTTCTATGATCGTGTGTGAATGTGTGTATATGTGTGTGTGTATATGTATGTGAGATTTATCTTAATCCTTTCTGTTTTTGACGAAAAAAAGAAATATATATATATATATATATATATATATATATATATATATATATATATATAATTTCTACTGTTATTCTACAAACCTCTTGACAACGTTGTTCAGAAGACGGTACTGCTGATATGCGTTGTTGTCACCTGAAACAAAAATATCGGAAGACATTAGTAACAGCTCACATACAGGCTATTAAAGATTCATAAATGTAGCTACTATTTCAAAGCTACTGCGATTTTTAGCTACGAATTAGTGAGAGCTTATGCTATTAGAACGCCTATAATCATCATTATCATATTTAAATATTGGAATGAATAAAAAAAAGATTTTTCAGAAATAAATTATATAATAAATTGCGAAAATTCAATTCATTTGTTACTTTAAAATTATTTATGACTTGTGAAATTGTTTAAAAAAATTCATTTATTAAAAGTAATCTCCAGTTATGGAGTTATAATTTTTTTTGACTCCTAGCCCTGTTATCTCTCATCACCATTGTTTACTCCTTTTATCATTATTACCTCATCGTTCAGAACAGGGTAGCTGGACTTCGTTCCGGAGAATAATCGACGGGAATATGCAAGAATAGGCCTACAGCTAAGAAGGTTGCTTGGGGGAGGAGTGATATATAAATTTTACCAAATCAAATGTCACCGACGTTTACGATGACAGATGCTAAATAATGTTATTTTTATTTTTAATGCGAAAATTTGTGTTATTCGCATCATATGCTGCACTATATACAAATAGTGGCTGGAGCCAGTGGCGATGTCGATAAGATATTCGACCGGGGATCAGTATGTACGGGGTTCAAACCCTGGGCTCTCCAGTCACTGACATCGCTTTCGAGTGAGGAAACTGACGTTAACATTAACTTATTTTTCTATAGAATTTCTAAACTGATATGTGAACACATGCATTACGACAACTCACTGTCATCAATCCATTTACCCCCTACCCATATTGACCCACTGAAGGAGATGTTAGGGAATTGAAAATGTGAAAAAGAGGGATTTATAATTTAATTTTTAATGCACTTTATTCTTGAAATAGTAATATATCTCTAACCACAGAGCTTTAATCTGTTAACATAATTGTTATAATAAAATTTGCCAGATTGAGCTTTAGAGATTAATCAGTACGAGCTACGACGGAAAGATATTGAAGTCGTATGTACCATAATTTGTACTACATATAGGCCTAAAATTGTTGCTGTTGTTAGTGTTTGGAACTCTCTGTCTCCTGATCTTCGCTCATATTCTACTACTTCCACTTTCAGTTGTAGGTTGAAGACACATCTCTTCACACCATAGATTTTTTCATCGTACCTGACTGTTTTTTGATCGCCAGATCGGCAACGTATAGAATCTTTTTCTTTCCCTTCAGCACATGTATTTCAGATCGTTTGAGGTGAATCGATTTGTAGTGAAATGTGATTGGGGGCCGTTCCTGCCATCATCCTTGTATGAGGAAACGGCTGTTAAACCTTAGATATATGAAGTGTTAGATATATGAAGCCGAATTTGGCTCTATCCGTTAACCAAATCCAATTCATGGACAGCCAGAGGAATGGCTGGACGGATTGATTAACCCGTTGAGCATACGAAACACGAAATTTCTCCAATTAACACCGCCTTCAATCGAACCCTCAACACCTGGGCCAAGGCTCATAGAAAAACTGCTCCACGACTTATAAACAATGATCCACAATTACTTGCAGTAATATCTTATTAAAACTATTGGAATTATTCTACCTTAATTTACAAAAAGAGTTAACATATTACCTCCAAAAGTTGTCATCAAGTCTGAATTAATGAATTATGAATTAATAGAATTATTGTACCTTATTTGACAAAAGAGGTAAAATATTACCTCCAAAAGTTGTCATCAAGTCTGAATGTTGATCAACGTCCAGTGCTGTTATCCATAACTGATCCAACATTACGACCCCCAGTATCATGCTGAAAACTAAAGTCCCCATAGTTAGGTAGCCCTTCCCTCAATCGCCGCACCCCTCTTACTACTAAAATTAACTTTTAACTGCCCTTATAGCCTACTTTTATTCTATAATAAACAATAAGAGGACTTCTGGAGTCTTATAAGAAAATACGGCAAATTTGCCGAACGGCTAGGCGCACAGTTATGTTCTTCAACGTTTACAATTTATATTGTTATATTTAAGGAAATAGGTCCCAGTACAAAAGTTATGTTATGCTATATCACATTTAAGGCTACATTAACAGAAATTAAACCTCTATTACTGTTTAATTGGTCATGCAATCATAAGTATTACAATTAATGTTTAAAATGTAAACAATATGATCTTTTCTAAAAATGCTTCGTTTCGATGATGTAGCAATTAAATAAAGGTTTAAAGTGCTGGTTGTATAGAACCGCTTGCCAAAGTTTACCAATCTTCTAAAATTATAGTCTAGAACTTAAGGTAATCGATCTAAATGAACGAAATATGTCTTCGTATATACAAAAAAAGCTCAAGCCATGTTTAACGTCAGTTTCTTGATAAACACCATACACGGACGGAGTGAGCACTATTTTTGAAATCTCTATCCACTGATCCGCTGTCAAATGACTTGCCTACAAACCACCGGATCAGCCCAAATAAATGAAAACAGATTGCAATTTTAAAAAGCTGATTAAATTAATGTTAGCGTCAGCTTCTTCACTCGAAAGCGATGTCGGTGACGGGAAAGCCCAGAATTTGAACACCGCACATACTGCTCCGCGGTCGAATAACTTAACCGACATCGCCACTGGCTCCTACAAAAATTAAGATTATAGTTAAATAATTAATAGACTCTAATTTAAGAGTTTATCTAATTCGTTGTGTTTCCTACCTCACAGTTCTTCATCATATGTGTATTAACATCATTTCTAAAACTGACTAAATTATTTCTTTGAGATTATCAAATGAAATTTGTAATTAGACTCAATGAAATCTCATTGAGCCCAATTACAGAATAATATCTTTTAAAATCATTTGTTAAGACTAGTAAGCTTAACGATAGGACAATATTACAAATCCGCAGAACCTTAACAAAATGGGTGGGGGGGTGGTGAGGGCAAACTATCGCCTTCGGTATTTCTTATTCTTATAATGTAAGCTTAACGCAAAAGTCAATCATCCTTAATGTTATTAATATTCTTTGGTTAATTGCTACTTACTTTCTTTGGTTAATTGCTACTTACTTTTTTGGTTAATTTCTGGAGCGCCTAGGCTCCAGCAATTACTACAAAAATTTAAACGAATGGAAAAGTCTCAAATAGGGGATTGACTGACGAATGATATGATGTAGGACAGAGAGGATATGATACAGACAATTCTTATCCAGATCCCAGTTAAATTAGGATTTAATGGAAGATGATGATAATGATGATGATGATGATGGTTAACTGCTACTTACAAAATTACTAGTTTTCTATTTACCCTATTTACAGCTACAACACCCCCTCCTCCAGACAGTCTCTAATGTTACAATTGACTTGCGCCACACTTCTGATCATTTGTCTAGTAGAATAATATTTAACTATTCGACATGATTAGAGTTATCAATACAGTTTGTAAGAAGAAGATCGGACTACTGTTGTCTGTTATAGGACTGAGAATCTCTGAGACGTGAACAAACCAAACAAGCTCAGCGCACCAGCATTCCATCACCAGCCTACGTGATGACCGTCTTCCTCTCTCTCTCTCTCTCTCTCTCTATCTCTTTGTCTATCTCTGCCTCTCTCTCTCTCTCTCTCTGTACTACTCTGTACTATTGAGTGCACTGCGCCTCTCAATCACAGCACGTGCACTATCATACAATATGCACAATACACTGAAGCAGTGTGCATGTGTGTATTTTCAAATGTGCGAGACTGCATATACTGTAGGCCTTCGTATCCACAGTCTCAGAGCGTAGAGATTGCAGGTAATGGAATGTTAAATCATATGGTTCATACACTTACACCTCGTTGGTTGGACTGCAGAAGAAGAAGAACTAGAAGAAAAGGAGAAGAAGGTTCGAGTGCATGCACAACTCAGAGAGAGAGAGAGAGAGGAGAGAGAGAGAGATCTAAGACATTGGCATCACCGGTAAATAAATGATAAAATACCGCCTATAAAGGCTTATCATGTTTTATTGAGAAGATATATATTATCACGGATGTTCATTTTGCTATAGTGAGCGCTTGTAGTGTGCTAATACTTTCCCGTCCAGATAAGCTACAATATTCGCAGGTACATGTATTTAAATTCGCATTTATTTTGCAAGCTATTCACACACCTTATCTTTTTGAAATAATGAAACATTTACGGCACTAATGCGTCAGGACGACGAGGTTGACTATAAGCGGATGATCGGACGAGTCATCTGCCTACATTAGTGTTACCATGTTTGAAGCCTCCTGCATGTTGAGAAGCTGGTTACTGGGATCTGGTTACTAGGATCTAGTTACTAGGACCTGGTTACCAGGACTTGGTTACTGGGACCTGGTTACCTGGTTACTAGAACTTGGTTACTAGAACTTGGTTACTAGAACTTGGTTACTAGGACCTGGTTACTAGGACCTGGATACTAGAACTTGGTTACTAGGACCTGGTTACTAAGACCTGGTATCGGTTGAAGTGGTCCCTTTCTGAAACCCCTACTGTAACCCCTAGTATCCCAATACGTATTGCTAGATCATTGGCTCAGTGTGTAGAAAAGCTAAAACTAAGCTAAAAAGCCTTGTTAACGTCAATTTCTCACTCGAAAGCGATATCAGTGACGAGAGAGCCTAGGATTTGAATCCCGCACATACTGATCCGCGGTAGAATATCTTATCGACATCGCCACTCGCTCCAGCCATGTAGCGACATCGCGAAGATTTAATAATCTGGGCAGAACTTACACCCCGTACGCGGTTCGATTTCTGGTAGAGCAAATCGGAAGAACTGGCTCCATTTAAAATTTATTATACAGATTAGCAGGTTAGATCTATGGTTTAATGCGAGATGTGGGCCTATAATAACTGATCTTTTCACTGTAACGCTGGATTGTATCATCTGCTTAATTTGTCGAAGATACGTGCATTATTTTTAACAGTATAACTATTTTATAAAATTATTTATATCACTGTCATTGTGTTTTAATGTTATCATTTCTATCAAATTAGTACAATATAAAGATAATAATTCTATCAATGCATTAGTATTTATAATGTATCTGCAATAGAAAAGTGCCGCTTTGCAGCCTAGTCGCTAGCACACGTGTCTCGTAAGAAAGCTGCAAGAGGCTATTAGTTCAATACCTCTTATGGACCGATGATCTGTTGTTTACAGGCGCTATGGCTTAAACTGATTAGCGAATGACAAGATCGGCACATTAACGAAATTAAGCGCCAAGTGATACAGTTCCTTTAAACCAATATCTGTGGGGTGGGGATCTTCATGACCGCCCCATCATGCATAGACACCAACCAATAAACCAATTCCCCCTCTCCCCTCTCGCCGCGACTAAACCTCTAACTTTCTGCTGTCACAAAGGAAGTAAAAATCTGCACCCCTGATAAATGTGGAACAGCTTCTAAATTATTCAAGAGTTTCCACTAGCGATTAAAACAGTAAATCAGCGAGTCGCTGAATAAAATGTTGCTTTTCCAACGACAACAGATTTAGCGCTAGCAAATGCTAAGTTTCTTAGCTACAATACAACGATAGGCAACAGCTTAAAAAATAATGCTCAATGATGTTTCTGTCAGTAGCTTGTTATACAACAGTTGTAGGCAGAGAAATATGGTCCACAGAAAATAGCAACAACACGAGAGAAAGTAGGGCAACAACACAACAGCAACAACATGCCAGCAAGTAGAACAACAACACGAGAGAACGTAGGGCAACAACACAACAGCAACAACACGAGAGCATCAACATGAGAGCAACAACACGAGAGAAAGTAGGGCAATAACACGAAAGCAACAACACGAGAGAAAGTAGAGCAACAACATGAGAGCAACAACACGAGAGCAACAACACGAGAGCAAGAAGAGCAACAACACGAGAGCAAAAAGAGCAACAACACGAGAGCAAGAAGAGCAACAACACGAGAGAAAGAAGAGTAACAACACGATAGAAAGAAGAACAACAACACGAGAGAAAGAAGAGCAACAACACGAGAGCAACAACACGAGAGCAAGTACAGCAACAACACGAGAGCAAGTAGAGCAACAACACGAGAGAAAGAAGAGCAACAACAGGAGAGAAAGAATAGCAACAACACGAGAGTCACAACATGATCATAAACAATAAACAAGTTCAATAACATAGGCAACAATACCAGTAACAACACGTGAATCAGCACGAGTAACAATACGAGTATCAACATGAGCAACAACATGAGCAACAACATAGAGAGAGAGAAAGAGAGAGAACTATGTTTTAGTTCAAAAGTACACTCAAATATGCACACACACTAGGCCATCAAAGAGCCACAAAATGAGCAACAACAGGAACAACAACATGAGCAACAACATAGAGTAACAATACGAGCCACAATATGAACAATAACACGAGCAACAACATGAGCAACAACACGAGAATCAGCATGAGCACCAGCTTGAACATGCGAGTCCACAATATGAATATCTACGCAGCAAGGATTACCTGCACATCTTATTCTAGTTCAGTCTTATTCTAGTTCGCAAGAATACAAAAGAAAGTCATTAAATTGAAGACTTAAGAGAAATTTAAGAAAATACGCATGAACCTTACAAATTTTATATATAGAACTCAAATAGCTGCTGCTTTATCATTCACAAAGGAATACTTAACTGTGAAGTCTCACTACAACTGTATACAAGTAGATGATTACTTAGAACTACTGCAACAGAGGCTGTTTACAGGTACAGGTAATAACCTCCGAGTGAAAATCAGGAGTAAATACGCAGAAAGTCAGTTTTAATATAGACGCCACAGGCTATAGATTTGTGTTCATGTGATATTTACATTGTAATATCATTGTCATTAGCCTAACTTACGGACTTGATCTGGCTTTCAAAATTTTCCATTTACATCACATTTTGAACTTTCTTGTTTTAGCTAATCAGCCTGAATTTGGTTTCATAGTGCTCGATGTTGTTAACGACGACATTATAGCTGTTGTTATATTTTATAAGCGGTTGCTACTCAACTGTTATGAACTCGATGAACTACGGATCTGACATTGCACATGTCATAGGGAAACAGACGTATCCTTAAAATTCAAATATAAATGAATTGAAGATGGGTATCTTGTACTTACCACGTTTAACTCAACTTACACCTGCACAAATCAGGCATAGATGATGTCATACATGTATATAGGTATTTATTCCATAAATTTCGCTGTCTAAAAGCTCTGAAGATACATTTGTGGCACAGAAACAGACATTAAGCTTACCTTTAAAGTTAATCCTAAATCAGCAGAAGTAGTCATCAGTAGTTATTTAGTTTTAACCGCATAAAAATGCTCTTACTTTGATGATACAAAGGTTGTGGATAATAAGAATTACAATGGATGTTAAGCCCAACCTGTTAACCGTCTGGCAGTATCTCGCTAACTTCTAGGTAATAAAGATACATTTCAAATGTTTGAAAACACTCAGACTACCTAGTATACACATTCTATGTGCGTACACTCGATTATTTTTTGCAACTCGTGGACATCAGACAAAAAAATCTCAAAAAGTAGATCCGTACCAGTCTCTCTCTCCAGTGCACTGCCTACCAGCAGGTCCATGGCATATAACGCCTCCGCTCTTCTCTGTATTCCGTTTTCCTCTTCACGTCTAAAACAGAGTGGAACTTTAAATCATCTAACAATGCTCATTCTTGGGTGATCCTGCTTATGAAGAGGTGGGCCCTCTAGGCCTTCCTCAGCTTCGACTAACATTTCCTGGGCAGGGTTGTCATTCCCTGAGAAAACTATTCCTATCCATCCGTAAACAGTCTACGAAACTGTTCATGGGAAAGCGCAAGAAAATGTGATTCAAAAGAAGACTTTTGAAGCGTGGACGGAAGATTAAAGAGATCTTGAGCGGCACGCAGGAGAGACAGAAAAGTTACAATATGAAGGATTACCTTGTCTCAAATGGATGCAATGTGTCTCCACATTATATACAAAGAGTATCCCACAAGCTATCCGTCCGGGATATCCGTGCGATGACGAAGTTTCTAGAAAGTTAGATTAAAGTAGAAATGAAAATACGTAACTTTCAAAAATTAAAGAAGATTCAACTTAAAATCAGCTGCTGAAACATTCACGGCAGGATTCACTGCGAGCAGTAAGAGCTACAGGAAGTGACGCTGTTTAATTATTGACACTTTCAACATAAATATTAGCAACTTTCAACGATGCGCTTAACCGTTTAATGTCGAGATATAATAGTACGAGGTAGGCAAAAACACTAAAATAAAACTACAAAGTTAAAGACTGGACTGTCAGAGAATCGACTGTCAGAAACTAAATTGTAGGAGACTGAACTGTCTGTCAGAAACTGAACTGTCGGAAATTATGATCAGTACGGCGATGTAGTTTCACCTTTGAAAGATATTAATAGAGATTATTAAACCTCGTTAAACGCTAATGACGCTGAAAGCAACTTTCAACGGTCTAACATAGACAGCTTAGGCTGTTATTTAAAACCAGTGATGGGCATAGAATACTTCACAATAAACTTCGATACCATTAAAACGTTCACGCTAATAACAGGACACAATGCCACGGCTGCAAACAATTAAGTTAAACATGACGAGACTGGGTAGATAGAGACGACTCGGGCATCATCCCATATTTCTCAGGCAAAAGTCTAAAAGATGACATCTGGGACAACCAAGCAGCATCAATGTGTCTATTAACTAAGTGCAATCCAGCGTTAAGCTTTAAGTCTACGAGATCGCTTTATGATGGGCAAGCGGACACTAACCATCTACCCACCTGTTCAATATCTGGTTGAGCCAATGGCGACGTCGGTAAGATACTCAACCGCGGATCAGCATGTGCGGGGTTCAAATTCTGGGCTCGCCCGTCACTGACATCGCTTTTGAGTGAGGAAAGTGACTTTAACTTAGCTTTACCAGCTTTACCAATAGCATTAAAAGTAGTGGCATTAAAACTATGACCAGTCGATCGTCAAAGCTACAGCAGTTTAAAATGCTACTTATAAATGCAGTCAGAAAGATCTTCAAACAGATTTACAATGTCTTTCAAGAATATGACGAAATATACCATGTAACACAGAACACAAGAATTAGCTTTTTCAGTTTCATGTAAAAGCAAACATCTTAACAATAGCAACAAAAATAAGTGCATAACTCGAGAATGCAATAAACTAAAAAGAATTGAGATTGTGAGAACAATTATATACACGTACAGATTATATATGAAACGATCTGAAAGTTTATAATGAAATTATATCACAAATAAACGCATATGCAGAGCTTTAAACACTACGTAATTATCACAGCATAAGTTTAATGAGTAATACTTCAATCACTTGCTCAATTATTTAAAGTGTTTGCTAAAAAAATAAAACACTTATTCAGTGTCATAGCATCAGACCGTCACTGACATAGTTTTCGAGTGAGGAAACTGACGTTAACAGTAGCACTACCAGCTTTATTTACAAGGATGCTTTGCTTCAAGCCCAAGCAACTTAACTTTTTTAATCCAGATAGTTCAAAGTGCTTAGCTCGACACAAAAGGTTGATTATTGCCCAATTAATTCAGTTCAACTTAAATTCTAGGACAATTGCTGCACAGTTTATTTCATAAGAAGCGCTACAACACCAGCTTATCATTTGGAGTCTTAATCTCAACTGCTTCTACCTCCTCAACAAAAACTACTACAAAATATCGCTAGTAGACACCATAGAAATAAGAAATATAAACAAATACGCAATATCAAAATTTGAAGACAGTCATATAACTTCAAGCTTCCACACCTACTGTTTGCAATCAAACAGCAAAACAACTGACCGAACAACTGCGCAGCTTCCGGTCAATACGAAATACCTGGGATACTCAAACCATCAGAAAAATGTTCATAAGCACACTCAAATTTTTATTATTAAAGTGCTTCAAGGGACGATGATAACGATTTTATTCTTTATTTTTGCCATATGGTTACACACGTGATAACTGTATGTGCTACTTTTGCTATTGGCTTTATGTTTTCTTGTTTTAGTATTTCCTCCTTTCCTTTCCATGGTTATTAGTAGTCGTTACCTTTTTTTGGCGTACCGATTGCAGCCAGCGCGGATTTAAGAATAACCTTACGACACCCTCTTGAATTCAAAGCGGTCAACACTAGGTCTTCCACAGTGGTAAACCACAAAGTACTAACCGGGTGCGACAGTGCTTAACTTCGTTCACTTGACGCTCAGCTAAACCGAGTGTGCTACATCCCGCCCCAATGATGATAGAAGTGCTAAATTAAATATCGACACAAATCAGCCATTCAACAGAATTAAAAAGTTCAAATACAATATAATGAGTCTGTAATATTGAATCTATCAGTCATTAATTACAGATTTATGTTAGAGTTTTCTATTTTAGTTAGTACCGGTTAGTGAACGGTAAAATGGGGTTATAGCATATGCCATGCTTGCATTAAATACTGTTTTATCAGATTCAACAATATCGCAGCTTCATTCAGCAATCACAAATGCTGAACGACAGGTCTACACCGCAAGAAGCAACATGAAGCCTTTTGCAAGACAATTTCAATAAAATCAACAGAAGAATGGAATCATATATCACAGCAGCTTCAACGACGTCAACGATGCAAACCATGTCATCAATGGCAAAATGACGTCAAAGGCTCAATGACATCTATGATACAATGACGACATCGATACAATGACGTCAATGCTACAATGACATAAAAGACACAATGACGTCACTGATACAATGATATCTATGGCACAATGACGTCACTGATTCAATGACGTCAATGGCACAATGACGTCAACGATACAATGACATCATTGATACAATGACGTCAAGGGCACAATGACGTCCACGGTACAATGACGTCAACGATACAATAACGTCAACGATACAATGCTAATGGCGTCAATGGCACAATGACGTCAATGACACAATGACGTCAATGACACAATGACGTCAATGACACAATGACGTCAATGACACAATGACGTCAATGACACAATGACGTCAATGACACAATGACGTCAATGACACAATGACGTCAATGACACAATGACGTCAATGACACAATGACGTCAATGACACAATGACGTCAATGACACAATGACGTCAATGACGACGTCAACGATACAACGACTTTACATGACGAGACCTTTACTTGCAAAGTAACCTCTTAGTAATTAGAGCTTTGATCAGATTAATTCACAGATTTTTCATATTAATGTTTTATTTAACTGCTATTAATTAAGTATGACTTAATGAAATGCTATTATGCTTAACATGAAACTCTTAGATAAAGTAGGAACATTA
This sequence comes from Enchytraeus crypticus, assembly GCA_905160935.1. Classification (NCBI taxonomy): domain Eukaryota; kingdom Metazoa; phylum Annelida; class Clitellata; order Enchytraeida; family Enchytraeidae; genus Enchytraeus; species Enchytraeus crypticus. The sequence continues at coordinate 767,372 of CAJHZI010000189.1, forward strand.
GTGTATCATATTTTGCAGGCAGTTCTGTTATAAGCCTACTTCACTAGATGGCCAAATCAGACAAATACAAGAATTCGTTTGTAACGTAAAGATATACGACGATTGATTAGCCTAATAATGCCTTCCTACAATGTATAAATTATATGTAATATATTGCATTGATGCAAATACATTGTAAATGATGCACACTATATTTACTATTCAATTCACTTTTCCCTCTCTCTCTCCCTCTCTCTCTCTCTCCCTCTCTCTAGTGTTCAGCTTAGTATTCACTACAAGATACAAATTCCTACTCTCAGTAAAACTTCATGTAGGTAACTAGGCAACTATAAATGATGCAGTACAATGAAGTTACATCAGCGCCGGTCCTGGCCCACACCTTAACTTCTAAACTTAAATATCTTGTGAGCTCAAGCATATGAGCCATTATTAAGTGTCAGGAACACCTGCTACAAACTCCATTATAATTAGAAGTCAATGACTTGAGCCAGCGAGCCATACACTCGCTCTCACTGAGCTACCTCTGATTTATTGACAGAACACTCTAAATCATAAAAATTGAAGCAGTTAGTTCAAGGCCTGTAAGTTAAGTTAACAGCACTGTTTTAAACATTGCCGGCCCTTCTCTATCTCTTGAGAGAGCAAATTGTCATACATATTAGACTAGAAATCTGAAACTAGATTACACAAAATACCACGCTTAATCATAAAACTGTCACAATACACCATTTCTTTACGCGACGAGAGTTCCATTTATTTAATTCAAATCATAACTCCACACAATAAATTTCGGGTTAGAAGAGTCAAATACATTTAATCGAATTTATGTTGTAGCATAGAACTAAAATTTTAAAAATTAGAAACATCATCAAAACTAGTTCAGAGCTACCACATAAAACTTACCCTAAAGAGACAACTACAAGCTACATAAAATTTCTTGTAATTGATATGCGCTTAAAGTATCAGTTTCATTAACTAATTAATACAAATAAAACATAGACATTTACTAAAAGAAATAAACATTAATTTCGTTGTGCGGGAGGGTTTACACTCAAACTAGAAGCCGCGCCAACAGTAGGAGTTAAAGGCACAGCTGCAGGACCAGATCTCATAATAAAGCTGGGTTCACCACCTCCCACATATCCCACTATATGAGCCACACTGACGGTAGGTAGGACAGCCTGCTGCATACTTCTCCTCGCTAGATTCTGCTGCAGTGCAGACAGAGTCATGGGATCGTAAGCGGCATTTAATCCGATCAAACCACTAGGATTAGCACCAGCGTATCCCACAAACGCTGAACTCTGCATCGGACGGATTAGCGTAATGCCTGGATACTGCTGCCCCATCAACGCCTGCATCGGTGTTTCCGTGTAGATCTGAGGGTAATGAAGTCCAAGCAGAGTGTTCTGAGCGCCTAGTCCTGCCAGTGCAGAGTTTGACAGACCCACTACACCGAGCGACGGTTGAGCGTTGAGAAGGGAGGCATGTGACGCAGCTTGTCTCTGAGCAAATCCAAGCAGAGCTGTCTGCTGGTCAACCAGAGCAAGTCCTGCAGGTGTCTGACCGGTCAGTCCTACAATCGGTCTACCGGTCAACCCAACCGGCTGACCAATCAAACCCAGACCAGCCGCTTGGGAGCCGGTTAATCCTAAAGCCGCCGCGTTTTGTAAGTCGCTCAGCCTATATCCTATAAATCCAGAATTACCAATCACTCCTATCGACTGCAGAGAGGGCTGATTTACAACTCCCTGGTGTCCAGCAGTGCTTCTAGCTACGTTTGAGAGTACAGCGGCTGAGTAAATGCACTCGTCAGCTGCAGTCGCTGGGCTCATCGTAGCGGTGCTAGGGCTCAGAGTAGTGGTAACCGGGAGGTCTGCGAGAGGAACAGCGAACTCGGGAGCGTTGACGTTCAGAGGACTGATGACTCTTGACTCAAGACCAGTAGACGTAACGGCTAATGTACTCGCACAGGCTGACAGCGCATGGCTAGATGAAGAGGCTGAGACTGCGGTTCTGTTGTTACCAGCCAAAGACTGTGCGACGGTCGTTACGGATATGACCATCGGGGAGACAGTGTTGGTCACCAGAGATCGACTGATGGTTGGCGACTCGTTGCAGCTACCCTTCTGCATCATTGTACATTTAGCATTGTGGAGTTAGTCATAGTCAGAAAAGTCAATAACAGAAATGATTCATTGCATAAAATTAAAGTTACAACGAAAATATTATTTTAAACTATTTTCACCAGTATATTATCACACTTAAAAGAAGTCCATGCCATAATAAAAATTTTTGTTTAGCACTCAAAAACTAATCTTTAACAAACATTTGGCTAATTCATTATATTACGCTTTTTGTATGCAGATATTGGATTCAGAAGACGAGTAACAAGTGAAGAGTTCACCAGTGATACTAGTAACAAGTGAAGAGCTCACCAGTGATACTAGTAACAAGTGAAGAGCTCACCAGTGATACTAGTAACAAGTGAAGAGCTCACCAGTGATACTAGTAACAAGTGAAGAGCTCACCAGTGATACTAGTAACAAGTGAAGAGCTCACCAGTGATACTAGTAACAAGTGAAGAGCTCACCAGTGATACTAGTAACAAGTGAAGAGCTCACCAGTGAAGAGCTCACCAGTGATACTAGTAACAAGTGAAGAGCTTACCAGTGAAGAGCTTACCAGTGATACTAGGAAAAAGTGAAGAGCTTTCCAGTGAAGAGCTCACCAGTGATACTAGTAGCAAGTGAAGAGCTTACCAGTGATACTAGTAACAAGTGAAGAGCTTATCAGTGATACTAGTAACAAGTGAAGAGCTCACCAGTGATACTAGTAGCAAGTGAAGAGCTTACCAGGGATACTAGTAACAAGTGAAGAGCTTACCAGTGAAGAGCTTACCAGTGATACTAGTAAAAAGTGAAGAGCTTACCAGTGTAGAGTTCACCAGTGATACTAGTAACAAGTGAAGAGCTTACCAGTGAAGAGCTCACCAGTGATACTTGTAACAAGTGAAGAGCTTACCAGTGAAGAGCTCACCAGTGATACTAGTAACAAGTGAAGATCTTACCAGTGACAGAGATTTGAAAGCAGTGGAACAAGTGAGATCAGTCCTGGAGTCTGCTAGAGATACAGACGAGCTCATAACTAAATAAACACAATCATTTAGCAATCCCTGTCATTTGTGAGATTTATATTATTTAGGGCATGCTACTCTAAGCAATATATATTATAATCATACATATTTTACCCATGTTGTGTCCGGGTTGCTGAAGAATAGACCAACCGTGGACTGTACATGTCATACAAAGCGACAAAGCCCTAAGTTCTAAACCGACATCAGAAAGGGCATTCGATTGGTGAGCGCCAAGGCTCTAGAAATTGATTAAAATTTTCTACAAAAGAAGGAAGCGTTTCTATATATCCCACTCTAGTTAAACTGAGATTAAAGGAAAGATGATTATGACGAAATCAAATATACTGTGAGCATTAATTATGTTGCTGGATATAAAGAATGCGATATGAAACAAAGGCAAAATTATATCAAAGATGAAAGAGGACACAAGACACGCAATGCTACAGCAGAACCACTTTTGTATGGCAGAGATCCTCACTTACTTAGTCATGATGTAATCAAATTGCATGCCATTATGACAGCATTAACTTTAATCTAGATAGCTTCCAGTAGATGTATAGCAATACTGCATCTTCTTATTATCTGAATTGTGAATTAACATTATAAAATGTGTATCTAGTCAGCAACTCGAAAAAGAAAAAGGATCAATAGCTCCTACATGTTGACATTGTAACAGAAGAGATGCGACACAAAAACATTACTTGCTGCAAATATCGAAAGGTAAGGCATTATCAAAGGTCAAAAAAGTGATAAGAAAGGAAATGCTGAGAGTAGATTCTAGCAAAATATTAATAATTATGATAATAATAATAATAATAATAATAAATGTTTAACGTCCGTTTCCTCATCCAAGGATGATGTCAGGGACGTCCCCACAGCACACATCACTACAGATCAATTGACCCAAAACCAATCTACAAAGGAAATGTGCAGAGGAGAAGTGAGGTCCTAAAAGAAAGCCAGTCCGGTGATCAAAAATGGTCAGGGAAAATGAGAGACGGACACACACCAGACTTGCTGTCACCCTGACCAGTCTGCTTCTTCTTGAGAGCATGTATCCGCTCACTCAGCCTCTTCTTCTCAGAGTCGACCTTCATCAGCTCATCCACACACGTCACGTAGTCCACCGTCGGTTCCTTCAAACTCTCCAGCAGCTCATTCCTATCCATCGACAAATCATCAATCAATCAAACATCAAACTCTCCAGCAGCTCATTCCTGTGCAGCGACAATCAATCAATCAATCATCAATCAAACTCTCCAGCAGCTCATTCCTGTGCAGCGACAATCAATCAATTAATCATCAATCAAACTCTCCAGCAGCTCATTCCTGTGCAGCGCCAATCATCAATCAATCCATCAAAGTCTCCAGCAGCTCATTCCTGTGCAGCGACAATCAATCAATCAATTAATCAAACTCTCCAGCAGCTCATTCCTGTGCAGCGACAAATCATCAATCAATCAACAAGTGGATTTATGAAGCACAGATTTTCAAGATGCGCTAAGTGGACAGATGAAGAGTAGACTAAATATTCCTGAGAAGAAACAAATCATCAATTAACTAATCCTGCACTGCTACTGCTACAATTTAAAGAGTAAATACCAGCAATAGGGTCCTAGAGTGTAATTTAGTAACATTTAGTATCTTGGTAATATCAATAATACCAATGTGTATATATATATATATATATATATATATATATATATATATATATATATATATATATATATATATAACATTACAATATATAACCTATGCAAAAATTTAAAGAATCGGTTCACTAATACCAAAGTTATGGGCGAAAGACTGCGCACATGGTTTTTTTTTGCCTCACAGTGTGTATATGTATGTATATATATATATATATCTATATTATATATATATATATATAATATATATATATTATATATATATATATATATATATATATTATATATATATATATATATAATATATATATATATAATATATATATATATATATATATATATATATATATATATATATATATACATATATATATATATATTTATATAGGTTTCATAAGGTTTCTTACAAACCAAAGATAAATAAATAAGCTACATATAAAGATTGTGCTTATATATAACAGCGAGGACAACTACACAGAAATTCTAGCTATGTCCTGTCAAGCAAGATTGTAAAGGCTCCAATAAATACAGACAGCTATTAAATATATCAGAAAATGTTGAACGAGACGAATCAGTAGTTGATGCAAGTGTCTGTACAGATCAGGCTAGCTACCTGCGCACATTCAGATTCTCAAGATCAGAGTAGAGAGAGTTGGTGTTCTCTTCTACGTCAACAGTTGAGTCCTCCGAATGATAAACATCATCATCGTCATCAGCTGTCGTAGCTGCTACACTAGCTGATCTCACTTGATCATTCGAGGCTTGAGTCAACTACAAATGAATACATCAATCAATCGATAATATATATCAGAATTAGTTGCACAATCGACATATTAAATGGATAAATCGATTGATATAATATGTCATCAGAGATATTTTAAAAATTAATACACTAATCCATTCAAATAATAGATACTATTCGTCGTCAGTGGTAGTTACACTTCAACATAATCGATTCATTTAAATCATTTCAATTAAACGTATGTATGAACTTCATAGAAACTTCTATCCATAAACACGGTAAACCTGAATATATCACAAATCTACCAATTGTTTAGAGCCTCATAGATATGCCAAACTTATTGCAATAGCTGAAGAGTACAGAGAGCAAATGTTGCCTTAGAGTATGAAAGAAGAACGGAGTATGGACGATGACTTACCATCCACCATGGATCTCTGGGATTAAACATGTCGACCTGATGCTGCATGGCCAGCTTGAGATCCTCTGATGGATGAGCAAACAATTCAAGTATCTGAACTACGCTACAACACACATAACACACACACACAATGTATGCCTAAGCTACAGTACACTCCCAACAGAAATAATGTTTAACTCTGAAAAACTAATGCTAAGTAATAAATCACTACAATTGCCTATTTTCTGCATCATTTGTCATCCTATTTTATAATATTTCATTAAACAAAAACTAATATTAATGAAAGTACTCATCAGAAGAAGATATAAATTGTTTTAACATAAAGCAGCATGATGGATTCAAAGATGCTAAATGTCACAGATAGATGACGACATAAGTTTCGTGTTGAATACTTACAGCCCACTTTATTCGTAAATCATTATCATCATCATCTTCCCTTGAAACAGAGTTTAACTAGGGTAGGTATTAGAAAATTGAGTAGAAGAAATTCAGGAGCCTAGACGCTTTACTCATGCAAGACAGTAACTAGAATGGGATCTATCCCTACAACTATTTTATATCTTTAAACCTTAAATATACGATAACAGATATTTCCAATCTTCAGATAACTTTTCTAGAACAAAAAAAGAACCAGAGTGAAGCAAGATCAAAACCTTGACAGTTCGTAGAGCATTACGAAGCTGTCGTCACCACTCTGAGTTGCTTGACTGCCCGCTATATCCAGCCTGCACACAAACCATGGCAGGGCATATATCGTAACAGTCATGGCCATATTCACTAATGAGATAAACAACAGTTCACACCTTGACAGTGGTTTAAACTAGAGATTAGTGTCAATTTGAAATTCTGTAAGCTAAAATCGCGGTTTAAAGTTAGGCATAGCTGCACCTCACTTATCGGAGCTTGCTGTCATTTGGCGCCATCAATATAAAGGATATGATTAGCCATGGAAAGGATTCATTGTAGCATGTGCGTCTAAATAGAAGGAACATTTTAATTCGTAAGACATAGCATACCAGAATAAACATAGATGTATAACATTATAACTGTTGGTGCAATGGACGAGTAAATACAGTCTTGCTGCTATTCATTACAAACAAGCAAATGCAGAGTTCTACAAGAACTCGAAACATAATTATTGACTTCCTGAAATTTTCCAAAATAAACAAAGTAGGCTTAACTCTCTAAATGTTTCAAAAGTTTAAGACCTTTGAATGACCTCACGAATTATCTTACTACCAAAAAAAAATTGTGGGGCGGAAAATTGTGAAATGCATGACTCTGTGTGGGAAGAAGGGTAGACAAAATGAAAAATTTTGGTAGTAAGTGATAGATATCAACATAGTTGATCATTTCACTATAATGCGTGTTTACTAAACATGCAACTTAAACGAGACACTGTATTGCAGACAGAAAGTAATAGGGTCATTCCATGTCAACTGGTCCAATGCTCCCCAGGTGACCATCTCAGATTTCAACGATATTTTAACAGTGTAAAGAAAAATATGTCTCTAGGCTAGATTTAAAATTTAAAATCAATCGGTTGACCAGTTGGAGAGTTATGACAGTCATTTCAACCCCACCGTAGATCCATTTCGGTGCGAAAAATAAAATGCGTGTTATTTTTCTGTGCTTTGAACTGCTATAATTAGGTTATTTATGGTCCTATCTATATGAAACTTCCCAACAATACTATATTTGATACGTAGATTCAGAAAAAGCACTCAGAATTCAAGTGGCATGTATATCTTGGCTGCTACGGCAGCTCAAACTTGATGTTGTGCAAAAGTAGAAATTGTTGAAAAGCCAACTTTGAGTTCTGATAATTCACAAATTTGACCAACCACATTATTGCAAGCCATTTAATTTAATAATATGGACATATCTCAATAATATAAAGCACTTGTCACCCTCAGAAGCAGCTTGGATTTAGAAAACCACTAGCTCAAACTTTAAAAAATTTGAAGCATCACCCAATTTTTGGACAACTTCAAGGCCATGGTTAGACATGTAGGCAGTTGATCACAAACTTCAAACTGCTGCTATTTACAGGTCGATATTTTACTAACTTACTGTAAAAAATATTTATTTCTCAACTCTATCAGAACATATAGCAATAGCCATGTACACTTACCCATCGAAAGTCGTTTTTTTGCAAAAAATTAAAATGCTTATTATTTTTCGCTATTTCAAAGTGCTATATCTCGTCTGATTACGGTCCTATCTATATGAAACTTCCCAACAATACTATATTTGATGCGTAGATTCAGAAAAAGCACTCAGAATTCATGTGGCATGTATATCTTGGCAGCTGCACCAGCTCAAACTTTATGTTTCAATAAGTTTGAATAAGATTTAAATTACGAAAGCTAACTTTGAAACTCATCATTCTGAAAATTTACAAAGCAGATGCAAGAAATTAATTTCCATTTCAACACAAAACTCTGAACCCTAGAAACTTGCAAAATAGAGCTTTATAAATCCAATCAAATTAAAGGTGCCTGATTTTATATTTTAATCAATTGTTTCAAGTTTGAGCTGATGGTATGCCAACTCCTAGCTGTATTTGAAGTTCAGAAGTGTTTTATTTTAATTCGATATGTCCAAATTTTTAAACTAAATGGATTCCTTGCAGGTACTTTGTAAACTTTTAAAATGAATAAGCTACAAAGTTAGCTAAATTGCAAACATATCGAGACTTAATGAAACAAAGTTTGAGCTGGTGCAGCTGCCAAGATATACATGCCACATGAATTATGAGTGCATACTCTGAATCTATGCAATATTTATAGTAGTTTCTATTAGTTTTATATAGACAGGACCATAAACAGCTGAGATATAGCACTTTAAAGTAGCGAAAAATAATAAGCATTTTAATTTTTTGCAAAAAAACGACTTTCGATGGGTAAGTTTACATGGCTATTGCAATATGTTCTGATAGAGTTGAGAAATAAATATTTTTACAGTAAGTTAGTAAAATATCGACCTGTAAATAGCAGCAGTTTGAAGTTTGTGATCAACTGCCTACATGTCTAACCATGGCCTTGAAGTTGTCCAAAAATTGGGTGATGCTTCAAATTTTTTAAAGTTTGAGCTAGTGGTTTTCTAAATCCAAGCTGCTTCTGAGGGTGACAAGTGCTTTATATTATTGAGATATGTCCATATTATTAAATTAAATGGCTTGCAATAATGTGGTTGGTCAAATTTGTGAATTATCAGGACTCAAAGTTGGCTTTTCAACAATTTCTACTTTTGCACAACATCAAGTTTGAGCTGCCGTAGCAGCCAAGATATACATGCCACTTGAATTCTGAGTGCTTTTTCTGAATCTACGTATCAAATATAGTATTGTTGGGAAGTTTCATATAGATAGGACCATAAATAACCTAATTATAGCAGTTCAAAGCACAGAAAAATAACATGCATTTTATTTTTCGCACCGAAATGGATCTACGGTGGGGTTGAAATGACTGCCATAACACCCCAACCGGTCAACCGATTGAATTTAAACTTTAAATCTAGCCTAGAGACATATTTTTCTTTCACTGTTAAAATATCATTTAAATCTGAGAGGGTCACCTAGGAAGATTATCAAAATTTGGACCAGTTGACACGGAATGACCCAATACCTGATAAGCTCATTGAAGAGGGATGGTAAATGATACTTCATGAGCATTAGTGGATTGAAATCTGAAGTTCTGCCCTTCAACCTCAACTGCACAACAACAACAACACCAACAATTAGCACTCTACAGAGCAGTGCACATTTTCACTGACAAAGTTCTGCCCTTTAATCTTAACTACACAACAAGAATAACAACGAATAATAACATTTAACACTGTACAGTTCAGTGCTCATCTTCAAGGACAACCAGCTCACCTAGCAGATCTTACTAAGTACTAATAGACAGATGCTTATAACACCAAGCGATTTAATTCTCATCACTTCTCTGTTCTGCAATGGTGATACAACCAGAAGCAAAACGTTTAACACTTTTGTACACATGTTTGGGGAGTACGAATAGTGTAAAACATTCCAGCCTAGTGTAGAACATTCTGGACTAGTGTAGAAACATTCTAGTCTAGTATAAAAACATTCCTAACTACTGTAAAAATAAATGACTACAATAACGTTTTATCGAGATCTAAATACGATGCACGCCAATATAATAGAAAACAACAGATAGGCTAGAGCCAGTGGCGATGTCGGTAAGATATTTCAATCGCGTAGTGAGAGGTTCAAATCCTGGGTTCGCCCGTCACAGACATCGCTTTCGTGTGAGGAAACTGACGTTAAAATTAGCTTTACCAGCTTTACCAGATAGAGAGAATAATAAAAAAGACAAATAGTTAACGTTTCCTATCCTTTTATCAACGGTATAAGTTAATAAAACTAGAAATTCCAGAAATATGTTTACTTTGATGCCGAGGCAGTCGCTGCCCCAGAGCAGCAGAGAGATCTCCCTGCTCGTCATGAACAGCTTCTCACCGATACGCAGCAGATGAACCTCGTGCTCCTTCGTCAATGCAACCCTGCTCACGAACATCGTCAAGCACTCAAAGATCTATCATAGGAGCAACCTAGATATGTTATAAAGCTAAAGCTAATGTAAAGCTAACGTTAACGTCAGGTTCCTCACTCGAAAGCGATGTCAGTGACGGGCGAGCCCCAGATTTGAACCCCGCACATACTGATCTGCGATTGAATATCTGACTAATACCAGTGGCGATGTCGGTAATGAGTAATTTAATAATGAGCATCATGTTTCAGCAATTTCATTTCACAACTCTCAGACAAAAGTCTTCATTCGTGACGTCAAGTAAAAACGTTTGGTTCATTTTTCAATTCGGCAAAACATAGTTATGCAGAATGACACAAACACAGACGGCTGCTCAAGACAGAAGAATAAATAAAAAAACAGACAAAAAGACACTAATTAATTACTACATTAGAAATTAGCACATTGTTCTTCAAGAAATATAACCGATAAAATTACCTTTGAAAAGAAATCAAGACAAGGTATAAAAGACTTTCTTCAGATATTTCATAATGAACTCAAAATAAGTGACTTACAACTTGATAGCGTAAGACATCTCTTCCAACGCTAACTCAGGACTTGAACTGAAACAACAATAATACATACTTGTAGTGACTCTAATAACTGAACAAGTCTAAAGACTTTCAGTTAATTAAAACAATATTCTTACAATTGATATACCCAATTCTACATATGAAAATTATGATTTATAATATAATTACTGAGCAAATAAGTATATAATTATAACTAGTTGTTATTAATTATTTATAGTAAAAATGCTTAATTAAATGGTCTTAGTATATGATTTCTTGTTAGAAGCATTAACACCTTCCACGTAATACTGCTTTATGCATATATTTGCATAAAAAATGCGTTCGCTGATTAATATATTTTTTTATAGAGAATTGGATAAACAATTACTGTAACATATTCTGTCAATGGATAAATACACAAGAGTACTCTCTCTTACTGAGTTGTATGAAAACTTTACATTTTATATATAGAGGAAGGCAGAAGATAGAGAAGAGTGGAGGCGTTATGTACCATGGACCTGCCAGTAGGCAGTGCACTAAGAGAGAGAGAGATATAGACGTATGACATTAGGCAGGTATACTGCTTCAAGTTTTGAGTATCTTCAATTTTTGAGTGTCATTAAGATAATTTGGGTAATTACATAGTATGCTCAGTTAGGTGTGTAACAGAAGACCAGTACAATGCTCGTAAAAATGCACGCTAATTAGACTCGAGCATTATTTAGATAGTAGAGGGGAAGACCTGCTGGCGGGCGAGTCATCAAGAGAGTCCGATGGAGGATCAGGAGCTACCGTTAAGAGCGATACAAGTGACTGATTGTGCGACACAGGCTCTTGATGGGAAGCTACCGGTAGGTTTGATGCAGATATGACGGGCAGCGGCGTGTGATGACTAGGTAAATGAGTGGACAAGGCTACAGCATTAACTACAGCTGTAACTGTCTGGATATTGGTAGTAGCAGCAGCATGGCTGTTACCATCAACAGCTTCAACAGGATTATGAGTGGCTCTGGTAGACAGCGTTGTAAATGACTGACTCTGAAAATACAATATGATATCAAATTGTTTCAAAACAATACTGCATTCATGATAATACCTAGTACACATACAGTACAAAGCAATGCCGTGAACATTCAAATTAAATTTTATAGTCAGATGTCAAACAAACATGTCAACTAGCCACTGACTCAGTCGGATAGATAAATAATTAATTATAATTAGATAAATGCAAATATATCGACTGAGAGATGCACAATGGCATTACAAAATACGGTAATAATATTTACAAAACAGACCAAAAACCCCTAATACAGCATCTAATAGTTGGAATTATTTTCTACTAGTTACTTACACAAATAAGTGGGTAGAAATGCAATACTAACGAACAATTAATGCCGAACCAGTTAAAAAATACCAATTTTAAAACTGATCAACAGATAAGTTAGTACTAACAGAGTAGCAGTCAGCTCTGTGAACAGCGTGCCCCTCAACCATCAGCATGTCGTTGATGTGGATGTCGACATCTCCCGTTGTGTCACACAGCATCACAGACAGCGTCTCAGTGCTCTGTCAAACATAACAGATCTATGACTAACAGTTCTGTTGTGCTACCAATTTAGATATATATACCCTGCATGCAGGAAACACTATGCTTCACATAACGCATAATGTGTAGAAACACAATCTGTACAGAAATAATATGCATAGTAAATACCGTATCAAAACACATCTATTGTTATTACTAAACGCTTTACCAGTTTAGGTACTAGATTTACTAGTTTCCCTATTAGACAGTTTTCTAGACAGATATAACAGATCCACATTTGGTTTATGAAAAGCTTAGTCAGTTTCAAAGTCCTTGGTGCTGTAATGAATAGAGTGCTCAATGTTTTTATTCGCTGTGCAACTGAAAACATCTTCATCAACACTTTACAAGATGGCCATTAGCACACCACTAGTTGTTATAATACAAGTAAAGACGTGACTACCAAAGCTGTAGAAGATTGTCATTAGCACACCACTAGTCCTTATAATATAAGTGAGAGAGAGAGAGAGATATGTGCATATTTCAGCATCAACAGCAAATCACTGACAAATGTAAATAAATAAACATTTAAAATAAATAAAATAAAAAATTCCCAGAAACACAGGGTATCGAACAGCCAAGACGTGGATAATATTCTAAGTAATAATAATTAATCTATATAATAATAATATAAGTAAGGACGTGGATACCTCGTTGTAATGTACAACTAGTGCCAGCAGACATTTTTCCTCGGCCATCTGCATGAAGCGCTTGTACGACGCCTGAGTCCAATTCTGTTCCACACGGATAAACATAACAACAAATTAGGATTCACAATAAATTTTAGCTTTTATTGGCTGATCAATAAATTTAAGAAATAACAGAGATTGAAGTAGTTCCAAGTATGAAAGAAAGGATAGTAAATAATTCCATCTTTATGAGTACAATAACCCCGTCAGAAATTATAGCAAGATTATAATTTAAAAGTAAATGTGAGATAGCAAAAATCACAGCTTCATATTATACAAATACATGTCTCTAATATACATAATTAATTAAATGTCTGGCGTCTGCTAGAGTCATACATGATAGTGCGTCGAGAATCCAGAATTGGTAATGGCTTTGTTTATCTGAATCTGATTAAAACGAGAAGATTATTATTTCATGGTTTTAAATAAATATCTTGATTGCACAAATCTGAGCAAAGATTTGTGCAATCAATAAAAAGCTGTACAAAAATGACTACCACATAAGGTTATTCTTCGGCATATATGATGGTTATTAGATATATTGTAACAAACAGTAGAATCTAGAACTAGAGCTAAGTTACGAAAGTAAGGAATCTTCGAGACAGTAAAGAAGCAGAAAGAGAGACAAAGCACGTTACATAGCTTATTACATCTTCTACATCACTGCATGTTTCGAGTGAGGAAACTGACGTCAACATTAACCTTACACAGCTTTTTTTACATACCTCAGCTACCGGAGCAATGTGAGCAAGACGAGCACGAATAGCCTGAGCAGGTAAACTGAAGAAACGATTGCTGTGCAGTCATAAAACAATAACAGTCTTAGCTAGTATACATCCTGTCTGTTGTAAGACGGCAAAATTAGCGCACTTGGTTTAGTTGCGCATCAATTATCGAAGTTAAGCTGCATCGATCTCGGTTAGTACTTTGTGAGTGACCACCTTGGAAGACTGAGTGTTGGTATAAGCTTAGAAAGGAAAAAACCCCAGGATGATGGAAGGTTATCCTTAAATCTGCGCCGGCAGCAATTGATGCGCCATCAAAAGGCAATGATTACTAATAACCATGGAGAAGAAGGAGGAAATGGGTCTTAAACAAGCATCTGTGCTTCCTGACCCAGTGTGCAGTTATGTTATGTTATTACTCTACTACTACTACCACTACTACCCTTACCACTATTATTAACAGTAGTACTAATAGTAATATTAATAATAGGAGTTTTTAATATAATGTCTAACTAAATTTCTAGGACAGGGTCTGTTAAAAATAATTCATGCAACAAACACACTGAATCGCTGCCAGAAATATAATTACCAATATTTATTTAAATTTATTAAATAATATTATTTTACCTACAGGGTACTAAATCTTTCCTTTTCACAACTTCTCATGAAAGTTTAAATGCTTATTCATTTTTTTGCATGGGATTCATTTTATTTGATCAGATTTCAAAAATGTAAAATATCAAAGCATTAACATATCTGATTCTGCATTCACCAGAGCAGTGAAGAACTTCAACACAAGAACTTATTTCAATGTACCTTAAAAGGCGTAGAGAGTTTCTTGGCACAGTTCCAAACGATCCATAATCTACATAGTAAAGCTGAAACATAAATAAGCAATGTTATTCAAAACCCTATTCATTATCATCATCATCATCATCTTCCCTTGAATCCCCGTTTAACTAGGCTCAGGATGGTCTTGGTCTTAACTAAGACTAAAACCATGCAAAATTTTATTTAACACAGCTACCGCACGTAATTCAGTCTACATAACAAAACAACAATCCTTTGTTGCTTTCTTATGTCCCTTGTCTTAAAACAATAATTATTAAGCGATGTTGATTTTTGGGCTGCGTTCAGTTAAAATATTTATAACAATATAACCTGCTGTTATTGTCTTGTTGTAATTGTTTTAATTCAGTATTGAGCATCACACAACGTCATCAAAGGCACCACATACTGCGTTGCACAATTATGCAATATTATTCGTTTCTTTATTCGTCAAAAACAGACAGAAGAAGATGCATCACATATACAAAAATATACACACACATACACACATAAGATCATAGAACAATCAAAAATGAATTATAAAAAACTTAAATAGAGTTCCTACTAATTCCAGCACTAGCAATAAACGCTTCATAAATGAAATACCCGCTTCTACCATAAGACACAATCCATCTTACCCAACCCTATCATAATTGGCTTTTTAATTAGTGATTATTCCTGGCAAGAATAAATGGTGCACAGCTAGTAACGTTTTGGGCGTGTAATATATGAGATGACTGTTGGTTTGATTCTGATTTGATGACATTGTTTTATTAATGCCCTAAGAGATCTACAATGTGTTTACTATAAACTTACGCAGCTCGAGTTTTTAATAATTTTACACACCCAGTATGCTAGAAGACTACAATGCCGACGGGAGCAGCAGGCTATACGAAAACTTTTACAGGATCTACTTTAGTTTAATTTTATTGTTTTGTTTCAGTCGTGATGTCTGTAGTCTTGGTTAGATTTTGAAGTCTTAGGTATTGGGCTTGGTGCTACTCCACAATAGTCTTAACCTCGAGTCTTCAGGACTCTATCAAAAGGGGTACATGGTCTTTGTAATGGTTTTATATTACATTAAAACTAACTAGCAATATTGACAAACATTTTGTGTTACACTTTTAACATGCCCAACAGTAAAAAAAACTTAAATGAAGTAATCGTACAAAAATTCGTTGCAAATATTTTTGTAAAGCATACAGATAACAAATTTTTGCGGCGCTGTTAGTAAGATGACAACAAACCTCTGTAGAGCTTATATAATGCTAACAAACCTTGACAGTGTCGTTATGCAGCATGATGATGGTGCACCTGTGCCACTCGTTCTGCTCGTGGTAGCGCGCTACACACACCTGCCCAACTCTCAGCATACTATCTGGCAGCTGATAAGTCATTCCCACTGCACTCTCGTAAAACAATCTACACAAAAACACGAATCATTCCCAGAGCACTGTTGTAAAACACTCTACACAAAAAAACACGAGTCATCCCCACAGCACTGTCGTAAAACACTCTACATATAAAGACACGTTATTCCCACAACTCTAGTAAAACACTCAACACAAAAACACGAGTCATTCCCACAACTCTAGTAAAACACTCTACACACAAACACGAGTCATTCCCACAACTATAGTAAAACACTCTACATAAAAAACGAGCCATTCCCACAACTCTAGTAAAACACTCTACAAACAAAGACGAGTCATTCCCACAACTCTAGTAAAACAATCTACACACAAACACGAGTCATTCCCAGAGCACTGTCGTAAAACAACCTACACAAAAATACAAGTCATTCCTCAACACTTGTACTCCTACAAGTCATTCCCATGACACTGTCGCAAAATACACTGCACATATAAATAAAGTTACAAATTGAGCATCAACAAAATACACTCCACACATAAACGTACGTCGTCCACACAAAAATATCATACAACACGCTATATATTCACACACTCCATCCCCCAACATTTTTTTTAATATCGTACAAAAACACAAGCGTGCATTCAAACAAAAGTATACTCAAGAAGTCAAGTAAATAGTTAAGCCCTGTAGGTGCTCTAAAAAAAAGTCCTAGCATTGCAAACAATGCACGAATAAACCTGAAATAACAGTAAGAGAATTAACTCCAGTTGTTGATTCTCAATTAGACTCCCTAGTAAGAAGGAAAATTAATGAGAATAAATTAACAAAGACTAGGCACAGTCAGTCAATAAATTATAGAATACAAAAACTGAAAACAGCAAGATTTCAGTTTTGCTTACTACAAAAATTTTGCAGGAGTAATTTTAATAAATGTAAATTCAATAAAAAATTTGTTACACAAAAAGCAAATTCCAACTTACAAATGAACAAATAAATGTTTAAGTATAAGATTATTCTTGATAATAGGCTAAATCAAGAGAATACTAAACATACTGCATATCATTCATGACTTTGTCCAGCGCCGGTTCCTTGACTGCCTGCTGCAGCCAGAACTGACCGGGATTTACAATACTGCTTACTCTGACCGGAATGTAGTCAGACTGTGGAACCGGAGGTTCCTCCAACAAGTACTCTCTTCCATGCTCAATACTGTCCCTAAGAGCCAATTCTTCAGGGCTCAACTGTCAAATCAGTCAATCAATCAACAAATCAATCGAGCAAACAAGCACGAATCAATTAATCAATCACTCAAAAAGGAAAAAATGTGCATTAGCGACTGCTAAGGAATAATTCGCTGACTATCAATTAGAACCCATCATAGAGATTCTCTCTTTACTACATCTTATCTTAACCTTTACTACAAGGCTGTTAATTGAAGATAACCAAGGTTTCCTTGATGACTTCCCATTGTATTTCACATATCCGGCTTAGTCAACTCACAACACAATCAGTTTAGATCAGTGCTTCACTCATCAAGACAACAGAAACATATTCTACACGTAATATCCACCTGTTTATACGAGTCCTGTTTACACAACATTGCCCAACTGTGAAGCAAAATCATTGGCATTCTGCATAACAGAAGAGATTGCTGCCAATAAGAATAGTAAAATTAATAATAATAATAAAGGTTTAACGTCCGTTTCCTCATACAAGGATGTCAGAAACATAAATGAATGATATATTCAAGTGATGTTCGATGACAGTATGTGAGCAGCTGATAGACTGAACACACTCACCGGCAATGATCCACTAGAAACGTTAGAGCTCTTCCCTACAGCCCCTCTCTCTTCCTCAGCCAGAGTTACCTTGTAGTTACCTGCACGTTACACATGTACGGCTTACAATTTTATTTATTCTTTACACACCCATCTCTACATGTCAATAAAGTGAATAATCAGTTTGCAGTTATGTAGATACCCGTGTTGTTCCTGACATCATCTGTTGATCAAGAATCAGACTTTAAATCTTTTATTATTACTACTATTACCTATGTCTATATTACACACACCTAGAGTCGTGAATATCTTAACCAGTTACCTATAAATAAATATATTAGCTTTATAATAAATAATTTACATGTCACATAAAAACACACATTGATGATTTTATCCATATGTACAATATTTTTTACTTTTAATCAATCAATCAATCAATCAATCAATAAGAATTTAATGTCCGGTTCCTCGCCATAACGTAATGTCAGGAATGTCAAAATAGCCTTCCTATATATATATATATATATATATATATATATATATATATATATATACATACAACAAGCACTGACAATTATTTACATAAAAACTAACTTAAATTTAATAAAGCTTGAAATGAAGATCGTTAAAATGTTTTCATTCCATTGTAACATCTTTGAAATAATACGCGCATTAATTACTTCTAAAAGTAGCAGTAGGAGCTGGGTATGCAGAGCTTTTCAACA
This sequence comes from Enchytraeus crypticus, assembly GCA_905160935.1. Lineage (NCBI taxonomy): Eukaryota > Metazoa > Annelida > Clitellata > Enchytraeida > Enchytraeidae > Enchytraeus > Enchytraeus crypticus. Next base: position 786,092 of record CAJHZI010000189.1, read on the forward strand.
ATGAAATGAAAAAACTGCTGCATTCTTAAATATAAACATCACATACACCTCCCTTTCTATAATTCCCTATCTTTGGACCGATTTTCTCGATTTATGATTTTGCACCATCATCATTTTCAAGGGAAGATGATGATGATGATGATGATGATTTTGCACAATCTCAGAACACTATTGTCTTTTGCTCACTTGTTTGGATTTGGTTCAATCCTGCTCGATGTAGTCATTGACGAACGTAGTACTCAAATTTTGTTATTGTTGTACACATGAGCTTGTCTTAAAACTACACAACAGATTAGAAACAGTTTAACAAACCTCTTCCCGCATACTGCAGCTGAGCTATCTTCTTCACAGGTTCATACGCCCTAATAAAATTATCCATTGTACGAAATCCCAAGTCTTTGATGTTTAGCTTTTTACCTGTAGATTTCTGAAAGCAAAAACGATGCCACAATACTTAAAGATTTATGAACATATAAGTCAAAGTTCATGCAAAGAATGCACGGTACAACAACAACAACAACAACAACAGAATTAGAGTGCGACTGTCGTCCATGACAACATTGAGCACTGTGGTATCAAATCAAATCCGATGAGCAGAGTGTGGGGTGCAAGAACGGTGCAAGCCAAAATAAGGGAGTTATATGAGAAAATAGCGGGTATATGCTACATCAGACCTCAAATCAACAGTTGTTGCCTCACACTATGGCTAACTGCTACTTCCACACAATATATCACTTAGCATGTATATTACATAAATGCAACATGACGTTTCCAATATTTTGAACAAGATGATCCAAGTAAACTGATTTAGCCATAAGCAAAGTCAATATTTGTTCAAATATTTGCTTTGCATCAGTATATTCATCATAAAAATATTCATCTAAACTTCTAATTTCAGTCCAATCCAGTACAGAAGCTGAGTTATTTTTTTCTAGTCTTTAACTACGATATTGCCCTCAGTAGTCGCAAAAAAAACCAAGCCTTCTACAGCCAATTTACCTCCAATCATCATCATCATCCCTTGAATCCCAGTTTAACTAGGGTCGGGATATGAATATACTATCTCAAATCATCTTTGTCCTACATCATGTTGTCAATCACCTATTTGAGACTTTTCCATTCGTTTAAATTTAAATTTATTTTCAATTTACCTCCAATACAGATTGTAAATCCTGCACAGGTATTCCATCGACATTCTTCATCACAGCCCTCCTCAGACTCTCAACAAACAACTTAATTGACTCAGGTGAGTCAAGCTTCCATTGATTCACATCTAGGTTCGGCCCTGAAAGCATTTCAATATGTACACAAGTAAATGGCAAGATCACTGTTCGTGCAATTGACAATATACTGTGCGGTATGTAGCAGAAGTCTCTCTCGGTGTAACAGTGTAGTTGTTGTTATCTATTTACAGTAATAACGTTTCATACAATCTTAGACAAGTTTATATCTCCCCTACTCCTTTACATTGCACATTACTACATGCACAGTATTTAAGAACTGGAAAACTGAAGTATTGAAAATTGATGATGTGAAGTCCGATTTGCATTTTAAAGAAACTTTCCAACAAATTAATTAATATATTAAATAACTCAACCATAATCATCATCATCCTCCCTTGAATCCAAATCAAGCTTGGATTAAACTTTTCCAATCGCTTTAGAATATGTCTTAGCAATTTCTGGAGACTAGGTGCTCACCAACCGAATACCTTTTCTTAAGTTGGCTTGGATCTTAGTGCTTCGTCAACTATTATGAGACAAGCAGTCCACGGTTGATCTACTATTAAGCAACCCAGATATAACATAGGCTAATTTAACCACAATAACTTTAAAACCACACCACATGGACTAATTTAACCACAATAACTTTGATTTATCTTCAAAGTTCGTTAACAGCATTCCAGTTAGATGATGTAGATCGATAGGCAATACACTCAATATTGTTTATAGATCGCAGGTTAAATACTAGTAACGCAAAATATACCAACAATGATGAAGCAAAAATATTAGAAGATCGTTTTCATGTATAGCATCTACGTCATATTGATTTTTTAATAAGTCGATAATTCATCCGAACAACTGGACAATATTTACATCAACAAATAGAGAGTACATCTCAAGCAATGACTTCAGTAGCATCAGCTGGGGAAGGCAATGGGAAACTACCTCAAAAGACAGTTTTGCCATACTAAAGGTTTTATTAAGGTTTGCTAGACGCAATCCTTCATGATGGGATTAACTTACTGCTTGGTGGAGAGCTCTTCCTTCACAGAGCAAATAGTATCAGACTGCATGAGAGAATATTGAACAGCTGGCAGACTAAAGAAGAAGATTTAGAAGAGGAAAAGAAACAGCATTAGAGAAACTGAGAGAGAGAGAGGGAGAGTAAGAAGGAGGGAGATAAAACGAGAGAAAGAAGGACAGTGAGAGAGAATGAGAGAGAGATAGATACAGAGCGTGAAAGAGAAAGAGGGAGAGAGATAGAGAGAGAGCTATTTACCTGCAGCACTAGATCTCTCTTGATAAAATTCACTATCAAACAGTAGCCAGTCGCCTAACGATGTGGGTCTCTCATGCACAACACTGTTACCAAGCTCAGCTATCAAGTTCATCACCGTGAAGCCAAAGTTGTGAAGTGGTAGCTCACGTTCCGTATGTTTCTAGCAACATCAAAGTTAATGTTGATCACAAATAATTGTAGACTAACCAGACACCGAGGAATGCTACAGAAATCACTCAGACTTAGTTAGCCCTTGGAAGTTATGGGTTACTTACATTCCAAATAGTCAACTTATCCATTAACTACAACCATAGTAAAATATATGTAGACTACATTTATAAACTAGCATAGAAAAGTACAGATTACAATTATTATATATAAAGATTAGTAAGGCATGCCTTTTATTATAAATTTGACAAACCAGAAGACAGAAAGAGTAAGAGATAGTTGAGAGAAAATAGACATTTATATATCATATTGATTAAAAATTTTAATGGCAGCCTCATATTGATGTTTAACATTAAAGCTTCACCCGAAGATGATGTTCAACATTTATATTTCATCAATCACTCCACCACCTGTTTCTCAGATATATTAAACATAAAGCTTTTGATATGAAATGAAATACAGGACATCAAAGACAAAATACGCAGTTAGGAGTTCTTATTACACTGTTCTTAAACGAACATACATTAATTTCATAGAAATTTAATTTTCATTGCATTTATTAAGCAAAATGTTTCTACAGCCTACTTGCCTTGTACTCAGCTGGTAACTTTGAAGCATACAGTCCATCAGGATGTTTCTGAAGTATCTAGAATTTCATCAAAATAAAATTAGCTAAAATGCTTACTTGTAAAACAAAGTAGAATGCACGTTCGTAATTTAAGATCTCCTACCACAAGTATTATAAGAAATAGATATTAGTGCAGGCATAGTCCACACTTCGCTGACCTCATTTAAATACATAATTTCGAATTTTTCAATATAATTAAATTGTAGTTCTTTCTACAGTCACATACAATGTTTTGAAAATGCTTAGTTAAACTACCTTAGAAGGTTTATCTGCACAATTTTCAGAGTTAAATTGGTAACTGAATGAATTAGAATGTCATGGGTCCCAATGTTAACGAACTTCAAGTCGAGTTATTTTAATGATTTTACATCAAGCTTAGACTACAGTATAATACCTAAATTATAAGAAATACTTCCAGACCAAAACCTGATCAGGCATTTGCAAGGGAATTTTCAATTTATGTGATCATGAGCCTATCATGCACATACAACAGTTGTCTACAGCTATTTGACTTAATAACACTAAATTCTGAAATAAAAGTTAACCCGTTTGATGCGCTCTTTCAGAATAGAGAGATCATTGTCATCTATATTGCCAGTGGATTCCTGTGATCTCTGAGGTGCCATGGATGGCAACACTATACCAAACTCTCCACTCAACTCTAAAACATTAAACAACACGAAAAGCATTATACAGCAACTCTACATATATACAACATTTGTACTTATAGCATTTGGATGTAAATAATTAAATAATTTAGCACAAAAGCTTACAAGAACGATGATCTGAAAGTAGATGATCTGCAAAGAGTTTACTGTTAAAAATATACTGACAGAACTAAAAATTCTAAATATAATTTCAATACAAACCAGCTAAAACGAGATGTATAATATTTTTAAAATCACACAATTACGGATAGTTACCGATAATATAATCTGATTATCAACGATCTCTAGATTGACAATTTGAGGTCATCGTAAATTTACGCATCATATATTTCTGAATCAATGTCACAACAGAATCAATGAGGAGCCTTTAAGTAGAGGCTCCACGTTGATTTCACCGATCGATAAAACCCCCTACCTGGCTTAATCTGCTTCGTGTGAAACTTTCCACATACGACGTAGCTGAGCATCTTTGCGCCATCTGCTGAACTGCTCTCAGTCACTTCCAGGTCAACCACATCGGGCATTGATCTCAGCAGCTCCACAAAACTGGAGAACCCTGCCTTCTGAAGATCTAAATGACGACCAAAGTATTTGGCGTAGGCATTCGGGAAAACATCTATCCGTAATCCTGTGGGGTAGGCAAGCATCAGACCCTTTATTTCACCACGCAATACCGTTAGATTTGCTGCAGAGATTGGTCTGTAGCTGTAGGAGGATGACAAGGTGTCTTCCGCTGGCAGACAGTCCGAGGCACAGAGCTGAGATCCTACTACAAGATCACTGTCAATGTCAGGAGTTGTTACACTAGTGGTACAAGTGACGTATGTTTCTTTGCTAGGACTAACGTAAGGACTGTGAGATCTCGACTTACAATCACTCTTCAGTAAATTATTAGAACTGACTGCAGATACTGGCTTTTCTGCAGAAATTGCCAGGACGTTTGAGGAAGGTACGCCCAATGAAGGTGATCTGTTACTTTGTTCGTAGCTTAATGGACTTAGAGGTCCTGAACGTATTTCTGCAGAATCAACTTTTTGTTCACTACTCTTATTATTAGCCTCAAGGATTTCTGAATTTCGTGATGCTTCTATGTACTTCTGATCTGAAGATCTCGCAGATACAATAGAAGCTACCGAACGATTGCAAGAGTTGCGTTTATTCACCGCTTCACTTGCTACTGTGCTACTTATTTCTAAATTCTGTTTTATAGCCATCTCCTGAGTACTTTGAGCTGGTTTTCCAAATGGCCTTTTAGGTCTAGATGCATGGGCGACCTGTGGCACCATTGGATTAACACAACTTTCCGGAATTTTCCGAACGACTTCTGGTTGAACAGGACTAACAGAGTTATTTGCTCTCGCAGATGAATGAACTTGACTAGAATAATTCTGCATCAATCTTGGAGGTCTACATTGTTGAACAGGTAATGACATAAGAGATGGTACCTGGTTTTTATTTTCAGAAACCTTTTTATTTGCTAAGTCTTTTTCATTTTGGATGGCAGTAGCAATTTTGGCCGCTTCACAGGCTTTATTAACTCTAGCAGCTGCACGGGGATTTACATTCCTAGACCTTGTATTAGATTGTAACTCAGCTATATCTCTCGTCTTTTCATCCGCAATTACACAATAAAATATATCCCCGCGAACCGTTACAGGCTGAACAACGTCACTTAAATCTTCAAGTAGTGCCTCGGCACTGCGATAGCCTAGCTGTGCAGCTGGTATGCTATCATTGAAGAAGAAGTAGTACTCATGCATCACATCCCGTAAAGACATCGGAAGATTCGATGACAGGAGTACCGAGCGAACATTTTTCTTCGTCGCCTCCAAGAGCTTGCTCTTGTCTCCAAAACGTGTAGAGTGCATTATAGCACGAGTTAAATATATTTGAAAATAAATGTAAACAAATTTTATATTATATATTTCACTACTTACGCATTCATAATTATCAATCTGAAAATCATTGTTATCATACATAACAAGCAAAAACAACTAAGAGTTGAATTAAATTTATATATTTGATTGCGGCTACTGTATTTGACAATATTGAATTTGATGCCTCTGTAGTAACTAAGCAAGCTAAACCAAATGTTCAGTAAACAGTGCAGAAACAAATTAAACAAAGTTCTCCTGTTAACTTCCCTGATAAAATAACATGCATCAAAATAAGCATATATGTGGATATAAGCAATAGTGCATTAAATTATTTGCCTTAATATTCACAAAAAATAAACGCTGCCGCTACGACGATAAAATATAACCTGCAAAATATAACTCTGCAAATTAAAATATTTTTCAAATCGCTTTTCCACTACACATAAAAATTGTACTAATATTATACCAGCCATCTACGCTGTAGTAGTAGAACCATGCTTCTGAACGATTTTTAAAATTAAAATTTACACATCTATCAAATTCTACTAAGTAACTTACTATAAGACCCATACAAATTGCGTTAGTAATTCAGCATGAACGCTTTGATATATAGAAACAATATTTACAGAATAGTTGCAGCAATGCGTGCATTAATTCTAACATCAGATTTTTCTACTGTTTGCTTTTATGAAACTTTTAAGTCACTACTACTGAGACTGCGCTACGTCCTATTTGGACCCTGCAGTAGGCTTCAAGGTTAATTGACTCCACTTCGCTCTATCCTCAGCCAGATCACAAATGCTCTCATCTAATATGTTCAAATTCTGATTTATATCTTTGAGATCTTTAGTTACTAATTTGATCCATGTTTGTTAATTTTGACCACCTCTTTGTTTTGTCTGAGATTTTTTATTCTCATTTAAAGCAAGTTTTACAGGTGCATTGTTCGGTAACCTAAGTAAGTGACTTATCCATTTTAGTCTTCGTGTTTTAATTGCAAAACTTCATTTTTTTTCATTTGTTCTGAAGTATTAACAACTTTTAAGTTAAAAAGTTGTTTGAGCCATGGAATTAATGCCTTAGCGACCTACTGAGCTCACAACTTTAAATGAACAACAACAAAACGTTATCCCTGAAAGAAAAAACGTTTCTTCTTCTCAGCGACTAGCAAGATAGAGCAATGCTCTCACTAGGGACCGATTGAATAGTATTGGGCTTATTTTAATTAATTGCATTATTCATTATGTTTATTGCAAGCTTGTACATTTATTTCTCTTTTTGTACAGGTTGTAGGCTTTGTATGCGTTGTTGTTGATGTTGTTGTCGAAATAAACATATACTCTCTCTCTTTCTTCTTATTCTTCTTCCAGTGTCGTGCTCATAGAATAAAGAATTGATCTATGTCTTTGGTCGTGCCTGTTCCAATCCTGGGCGGTCATGGTCATGTTTCTCAAAAATGATTAAGGAGTGTAGAATTTTAATTATGAAAACCGACAAAAATATATGGGATTAGTAACTCTAAAAAGAGACCATGGCTAGGGGAGATCTGATGGAAGTATTCAAAAGTCTAAAAGAATTTAGTAAGGGTGGTTATAACACTAAGTTTAATATAACAAATAGCTGCAGAAATAGAGGTCATAAATACAAACTTATTAAACCTAGAAGTAGATTAGATATACGCAAAACTTTTTTAGCCAGAGAATTATAAATGGCTGGAATGCGCTTCGAGAGGAAGTTGTACAAGCAAAATATATAAATCAATTTAAAAATTCGTACGATATATACATGTACATATATACCTACAAGAAGTTGGGGTAATATTGCCCTACGAGCATAATTACTTGTTACATATTAATTAGGTTGTAATAAACACGCCTTATTTACAATTTGTATATTATGAGATGTATAGGCTACTTTATATAGAAAGCAGATATTTTAGACTGGTTATTGATAAATAATAAGTGAAGTTAGACTACAAATGGCATGCATAGCTGGACCTCTATAAAACAATTGAAATAGTAACTTACGCCCAGTGAAAGTATTTATATTTTTATTTAATGTCGTGAACAGCCTTGCTGCCTGTTCGTCCTCGAGCGGTTGTCTACTTCTGGACTCGCTCGCCGGTCGGTAAGTGCTTCGAGACGGCAGCTTTTTCGTCGAATGTTTTACTAAGAGTACCGCTTGTCAGGAGGAAACGAGTTACTGCGTCTTCGGATGATACTTCTTTCCCGGTATCATCCGTCTCGATAGGCCTTTCTTGTTCATTTCCGACTGAGTAGGCCAAGGTCCAACCCCGCTTGCCTACTTCGTAATTGGGTTCTCGGGAACCCGGTGCACAGCGTCCACGCTGGCCTGAGTCGGGAGTAGAAGCCTACTCCACGCCTTCTACGTATTTAGGCGACGACGGTTGAGTTTCTGCCATGCTCCTTTGGTAGATTCTATCCCGTGACATTCGTGGTTCTCGGGGCGAAGTGTTATGGTGACCCGAACCGGGAGTGGAAGTGTACTCCACGTCTGCTATATATATTTTTGGGTCATTACGGTTTGATTTTCGACCCTGCTTCCTAGTTTTACAAACTGGTATAGTAGATAATTATATGATTGGTTGTTTTAACTGCAACGAACTTTATCTTCTTTACCTTATTAAAACTCCCCTATATCCTTTTCTAGGCTTATTCTTCCCTATCTCTTTTCCTATATTGGTCTTTCCGTAGTTCCTACTCTCGCCTTTTGCTGAAGGTAGTATAATTGGCCTTCCGTGTAGTCGATGAGAAATTCGTTGATAGTCCACTGGTAATCGGTAATTCTACTCCCGCCTGCAGAGACGAACTCGACCCAGGCGCTTAGAAAACACCTGGACTGGTTATACGGAAAATGGTCTAAATTGACTAACTCATTAAACATGTGGTTTTAAAAAGTGATAGATATCAACATAGTTGATTATTCACAATAATGCGCGTTTACTTTACTTTACTTAGTCCAGAATGTGGTTTTTATCAGAGCCTCGTTTTGTGCCAATATTATAGATTCATAGGCCTACGTCGTAGCCTCATAGGCCTACATCACAGCTTCAAAGGCCTACATCATAGCCTCTTTGACCCACATCATAGCCTCATAGGCCTACACCATAGGCCTACATGTATGCTCTGTGTGGTCAGCTGAATGTAGTTCAGGATCAAGACTGAGACTTCATTTAGATTCTCTCGATGGACGGAGCAGCATCTCAGGAGCCAAGGCCTATAGCACATTGGGTTTGTGAAATTTCATGTATATATCGATCATCATTTTGAATTCTAACTGAATACAGGAATTGGCAGAATTTCGAAACCTTCAGCAGAACATTGCACTTTGCATAATACATATTACATGTACATATTACATTCATGTATGCCTTAAAGGAACATCATGAGTGCTTTAGATCTTTATTTGACTAGTTTGGTGTTAAGAAATGATTCGGTAAAAAGTTGAAACAGTTTCAAAAGTCTGACCAGCTTAAAGCTGGTAATTCCTCGCTCGAAAGCGATGTCAGTGACGGGCGAGCCCAGGATTTGAACCCGCATCAACTGATCCGCGGTGGAGTATCTAAATACTCCTTAATATCTCTTAACTAGACATCTCTATATCTCTATATCTCTATATCTCTTTATCTCTTTATCTGTTTTATCTCTTAGTATCTCTTAACTAGATCTACTGTTTGCATTGATTGTGCGTGTGTGTGTGTGTGTGTATGTATTTGCGTGTTAAAAGAACGATCGTTATAGTTAATTCGTATCAGTTAATTGTTCTAATGTTATTATCTAGCATTAATTGTTACTTGTTAATTCTTATCCGTTAGTTGTTTGAATATTAATATTTTACTATTGTTACCAGTTATAGGCCTAATTCATATCCGTTAATTGAATTAATGTTACTGAAACTGGCATTTAATTCTTCATTAGGCCGATAACACTGTAATTTGTTACATTATGAAGAGCAAATATGTAAGACTTAGAGCAAATATAATATAAGACGAAGAGCAAACTATAGGACTTAGATTTAGATCAGAAGGTTTATTCTTCAACACTTCTTCGTTTTGGTCGTAGTTGTATCACGTGATCACTATGATTTCACTAATCTAACCAGTGGGTATAGTGGAGGGACGCAGGGGAACTGCGAACCCCCACTTTCCTCTAGCTCCATTTTTTTCTTAGGCGCGTTCCCCTGAAAGGGGCTCATCTCAATTTAAATACTAGGAGACCTGCAAACACATTACATCTAGTGGGGGTGGGGGGGTGGCGAAAAATTCAGATCTTTCCTCTAGCTCTCAATTCCCACCTTAATCACTGCAAATATAACGTGGGCGTTATGCAAGAAACGAACGTGAAACCGGTATTTAATCAGAGTTTCATTTATTTATATTACCTATATTTGACAATACATGATAATGTTTATCCCCGTGTTGTGTCCGGGTTGTTTGAGAATTGACCCACCGGTGACTGCATGTGTCTTGGAAGGCGACTAAAGAACTAACATCCATACCAACGGCAAAAAGGGCATTGGGTTGGTGAGCGACTATAGGCTCCAGAATTTTCTACAAAAATGTAAACGAATGGAAAGTCTCAAATAGGCGAATGACTGATGATATGAGGCAGTCTATTTGTATCCCGACCCTAGTTAAACTGGGATTCAGATGATGATGATGATGATGATGATATATTATTTATTCAGAGATCCAACTGGAATCTCTCTAGGAATCACGAGTCACTGGTCTGTTTTTAACTGATCAATCATCTCTGACCGCTGTAGATTATATCTCTTAGGTCTACATTTAATGCATCAAATGACCATTGGTTCACATTGAGATTAAGGGTTAGCCAGATATTCGAATTCCGATCTTCTGATCATCTTCAGATTGAAAGTCATGTGCTCTACCAATAAGCCGCTCACGCTTGATTATACAGACTTGAAGTGGACTGAGCTGTGGTCATGTATGTGGATGAGGACGCAATATTTAGCTGATAGCAGGATGAAGAATATTGATTTGGGTAGTCATTTATTCGATGACCTTTGACCCCGTGACCTTTAACTACAGCGCCGACTAGTAAACAGCCGCCCTTGACCAGACCGGCTCTGAGAGTGAAAGGGTCAACGCGTTCAGGAAGGTCAAACTCTCTGCAGTACTTGCTCTTATGAACCTGATCGGCAAATCTTTGCTCTCTCTAGAAAACCAATCAATCAATTATTAAATCTGTAATGTCAATAACCTCTCTTTATTTTTCTTAAGATTCTAACTCTAGCAACTGCTGATATACTGATCTAAGTATTAATTCATCTTTTGTAATCTCTTATTGATTGTTTTGAGAAAATCGGTTATTTAATTAATCCGAAACTTCATAAATTAATAATTTAAACAATCGAGCATTTGAAAACACCATCAGTGACCCCACCGGTTGGAGCTAGTAGCGAAGTCGGTAAGATACTCAACCGCGGATCAGTAGACGCAGGATTCAAATTCTGGGATCTCCCGTCACTGACATCGTTTTCGAGTGAGGAAACTGACGTTAACCTGAGCTTTTACTATTCACCTATTTGATGAATCAGTGCAATCCAGCACGCATTGATTCAATGAATTTAAAGTAACAAGTTGTATAGTCAAATATCAAATAAATGTTAGAAAATGATCAGTTGCTAACAAAACCACTTCGTCAACTATGAATCTATCGATGTAAAATTAATTAAGTCATTATCGATCAATTAAAATAAATGAATACATTTCATATTTATTAATTACATGTATTAATTTAAGAAATCGATAGAAATTTTTCATTTCGTCCAATATAATAGATAGGAAATTTATCGGAAAAGGGAAATAGAACCCCTTAATTTAACGCTAGTGGAATTCATTCAAGACGGTCAAGTTACTTTTATCTCGTCACATTATCATCCACTAAAATTAACAGCAATAATTCGCTTATACGCTCATAAGATGAAAACTCTGTTTACTGGTTTACCGCAAGAAAGCGATCGCCGTATTAAAATCGGATTTAATCTGCTCGGGTTCGATTCTCAGTCAACGGAACTCGTTCAAAACGGTCCAGTTACTTCTACCTCGCAACATCATCGACAACTAAAATTAATAGCATTAATTCGCTTATTCGTTCGTTTGTTAATTCATCGATTGATTCATTCATTTAATCTTTCAGAAATTCATTACATCGATTCATTCGTCATTCATTTATCCATCCATCCATCTATCCATCCATCTATCCGTCCATTTATTCACTCATTCACTCATTCATCATCCATCCATCCATTCATCCATCAATTCATCCTTTCGTTCAGTCATTCATCCATTCATTCATCATTCATCCATTCATTCATTCTTTCATTCATCCTTTCATTCATTCATTGATTCATTCATTCATTCATGAACTCACCTTGGCTTTCACCGAGAGTTTGGTATCGCGCACAGCTTGCACCATGATGTCCTCGGCCTTGAACTCCTGTCCCACATCCACCGCTAGCTGCATCCACCTCAGTCCATCTGACGTCTCGCGGTATATAGGTACCCCTAGCTTCATATCAGGTGGCACCAGCGCTGATGATGCCTTCGGTCTTTTAGGAGCGACGGTCACAGTGGACTGAGCGATGGATTGCGTGGGCATGACTTCGCTATTACTACTGAGAGGCCTATTTACCAGATTGTTTGATTGACTGATCGATCCGCCATCGGAGGGATTATCGATTGGCTGACTGATTGATCCGGTGTTGATACTTGGGGAGGAAGATATAAGCAGTATTCCATCAGAATAAAGCTTGCACCTCAAGTCCTTGTGATTCACTTCCTGTGGAAGGAAGATCTTGCGACAATATTTACGTGTAAACACTCTGTTCGTCGAATCCGTCCTATTCCTGTCCATACCAATCCCTGATGTAGCACCGTCGCTCATGACACTGCTCTTTCTTATTGTATTCCTCCTTATCTGTTTGTGGCCAAACAGTCTATCGTCGCTGCTTGAGCCTTCGGCCGATACACCCGTTGATCCCTCAAGAGCTACGGATTGCTCGGACTCTCTCCGGTGTTCTGCTACAGCGGCTGCCGAAGCCACCGAACCCACGGCCACTATAGCCAGTGCAGTTACCTTACTTTGTTGTCTCGAGCTTAATTCAGAGTCCTGGTGATGCGAACTCTTTGGAAAGCCTGGAAAACCAGCCGAGCTAGATCCACTCAGCTTCTTTCCGGACAGTTTCCTAAGCCACCTTTCTTGTACCGTCTCTTCCTCTTCCTCTAGCCTGCTAGCTCGAATCACCAGCCTTCTCGCGTCAGCGAACACTCGTACTGACTGAGAATCGAACCCGTGCAGGTTAAATCTGAGTTTAAAACGGCGATCACTTTGTTGCGCTAAGCCAGTAAATAAAGTTTTCATCTTACGCGTGTTCAGCAGGTCTGTGCTACCGTGGCGTTTAAGCACGAGATGTGCCTCATTAGTGAGCGCAGCTCTAAGTGGCAGTCGAGCACAGGGGTTCAAGGTAAGAAACTCCGCTCTAATCTGCTCTATCTCTCGCTCTAGTTTCTTCTTATTTCTCTTAATCTCGCTCTGCATACGTCTCTCTATGTTTCTAAGTCTGGTCGCCTGACGAGCTGTGAAGGTTGTGTTGTCGTAGACGAGGGGCACTATGACCGGGGCGGCCACACTGTACGGGGCTAGTGAGGCCCCCAAGCGATAGGGGGCAATTGGAGAGAGAGAATAGCTAGAGGGGCCTGTCGCGCCTGACAGCATTATCTATGTTAGGTAATCTTCTACTGAATTAAATACTTCAAAATTTAATTTAAACCATCTGTATCAACAAATTCAAAATCAATCGCGCATTATAGTGAAATGACCAGCCATGTTGCTATCTATCACTTTTAGTACATGCTGTACTGATATAAACTTAATATATAGAAGCACAAATAACATGTGGTACTGATTTATGTTGAATATATTGAAAAAACTAATAACATGCAGTATGGCCAACTGATATAAGCTGGATATATAGACACACAAATAACTTGCGTATGATATAAGTTGTATAATTATATAGAAGCACATATAACATGTGCTTAGTGATAGGCTAAAGCTAAGGTTAATGTCAGTTTTCACACTCGAAAGCGATGTCAGTGACGGGCGAGCTCAAGATTTGAACCCCGCACATACTGATCCGCGGTCGAGTATCTTACCGACATATCCACTGGCTCCAGCCAGTAGGCAACAGCCAGCAGGTAACAGCCAGTAAGTAACAGCTGAATAGAAACACCAAAAACATGTGGTACTGATAGGCTATCAGCTGAATAGAAGCACAAATAACAATTAAGGTCTGTTGCGGAAATAACAACTTTATACGAGACATTTGTTAGACCAGCAATTTATATGAAGCACCAGTCTAGGAGTGTAGTGGACACAGTGGAGTGAATGTGTGACTGGAGAGAGATTGAAGTGTGATAGATGGAGCTGATGTTGTACAGCGTCATAAGAGAGCATGAGAGCCAATAACTGCTATAGGAGAGAGAGAGAGAAAGAGAAAAAGATAGAGGAAGTGGGGTACAGCACCCCCACTCTTTGTTGGGTGAGCCTCGTAGTTGAGGTCCTCCTGGTCTGGTGTGTCCCTGGGTACCTCGAGGATTGGGGTTCCCTGAGGCCTAGGCAAAGGTGCCCCCGGGGTGGGGTGCCCCCGGGGTGGGGTGCCCCCGGGGTGGGGTGCCCCCGGGGTGGGGTGCCCCCGGGGTGGGGTGCCCCCGGGGTGGCGTGCCCCGGGGTGGCGTGCCCCCGGGGTGGCGTGCCCCCGGGGTGGCGTGCCCCCGGGGTGGCGTGCCCCCGGGGTGGCGTGCCAAGGAAACTGACGTTAAACTTGGCCTTAGCCTTAGCCAATCCTCATTTGAAATTCTGGCTAATAAAAACTTAATTTATTAATTTTTCACTAATTATTATATAAGTGTAAATAATAGTTTTTTGAATGACCTTCAGCGACTATTATAAAACACACTGTTACTGATAGAGCATGTTAACTGTTAACAGAACTGGTAACCCTTCCCGGGGTATCAAGGGTACCCCACCCCGGGGTACCCCCTGGGCGGGGACCCCGGGGTGGGGTACCCGGGTACTCCATTCATTACTGATGTATTAAGGTCAAATAGGGACGGGTCATGATTTGGGGCCGGCCACTCTCGATCGCTGGGTGAGCTGACCTCCAGCATAACCATCCTCTTCATTCAAAGTAGATATGAGTTATTTCTGGTCGATTTTTTATAAAGTCGAATATACATGTACTATATTACAGAGACTCTTCTTGTTCTCTTCTTGTTGTATAAATGAGAATATATTAGAAAAGTTTTTCAACTCGATCCTTCTATGGTCAAGTGGAATTATCATCAAGAAGTGGAATTTTAAAGCGAAGATAACTAACACCCAAACTAGCACCTCAACCACTCAAGCAACTACCACCTCTGCTCCAGTGTCATCTGTAGTCCTAATAAATTAAAAATGGCTCATCTTAATATTAACTCGGATCTTTCTGATTATAATAATGCCTACTCAAATTCTTTACTTGATAATGATCTAATTATTAATTCTAAGATTGGTTATTATAGCTATACAGAATCTTATAAATATCTCCAATCCACATCTAACATATCTATATTGTCTGTGTTTCATGTCAATATACGAAGTCTTAACGCTAACTATAGTAAACTTAATGAGGTACTATGTTCCTATAATAATAAATTTGATATTATAGCTTTGTCGGAACTATGGTCAACTAATATCAATTATTTTGATTCTATGTTCGAGGATTATAATTTCACTCATAGTACTCCAAAATCTGGCAAAGTTGGTGGTGTTGGTTTTTTAATTAAGAAACATTTATGTTACCTAAAATCTAATTAATGTTAGCTAATATCAATTATTTTGATTCTATGTTCGAGGATTATAATTTCACTGATAGTACTCCAAAATCTGGCAAAGTTGGTGGTGTTGGTTTTTTAATTAAGAAACATTTATGTTACAATGTTATTCATTCTTCTGCAGAATCCAATTTTTTTGTTCCTCTTGCAGAACACCTGGTTATTAATATTTCAGTTAATAATCATATCTTTCGCATTTACTTATTTTATCGCCATCCATCTACGTGTATTTCAAAATTTAATATCTTATTAGCTAAATTTATGAATATTATCAAACCTTTAAAAAGAAGTCTAATACTTGGTGACATAAACGTTAATCCTAACAATTATAACTCTAATATGCATGTTAATGATTATGTTAATCTGCTTGATAACTTAAATTTCAATTGTTATTCAATATTACCTACTCACTGTGGTAAAAATTTTGCAACAATGATTGACCATGTTTTTTTCTAATTTTGGAATAACCAGTGATGGTCAAAGTTTAATTAAATCTTTAACTATTGTCATTGACATATCTGACCACTACGCTAATCTGATTATAATTACTTCCAAAGAAAAGTTACGCACTTATGCCGATTGGCCACTTAGAAGAATTGTAAACGCGAAAAACATTGAGTCTTTTCAGAATAATTTATCTAAGATTAGTTGGTCTCAAATTTTGCTAATGAATGATTTAGATGAGATGTTAGACTTCTTAATTAACACCGTTGGGGAGCTCTCAAACGCTAATATGCCTCTAACACGCTGTTCAAGGAAGAAATTTAAAGATTAAAGTTGGATAAATAATGAACTAAAGAAAAAATTAAACATAAGAATTCTTTATACTATAAAAATCTTCTTGACTCGCGAAAAAATTCTATCAAGAATATATGGAAAACTCTTAATAATATTTGCAGCTTTAAAAAAGCGTTGTAACTCCCAAATTGGTTATGTGATAAAAGATACTAAAAAAATATACAATCAAAGGGAAATAGCTGAAACTTTTAATGAGTATTTTTCTGAAATTGGTCAAAATTAGCGTCTAAATTTAACTCCAAAAACTCAACTAATATTAATTTTAAGCAATATTTGCCACCATCTTGTCAAAATTCATTATTTTTTAAACCTGCCACCACCAATGAAGTCTTCAACACCATCCTGGCGCTTAAAAAACTAATTCGACAGGTCCTGATGGCTTATCTAATAAAATTCTACAACTATCCTCAGACTTTATTGCTGAACCATTAACACACATAATTAATCGAACTTTTATTACTGGTGTGTTCCCTACTAGATTTAAAACAGCCAAAGTTATCCCATTTTTTAAATCAGAAAAAAGTGACGATGTACAAAATTTTAGACCTATTTCTTTGCTAGACAACCTCAGTAAAATTTTTGAAAGACTAGTATATAACAGAATTATTGAATTTTTTGAACGGCATAATACACTTTCTGAAAATCAAATTGGTTTCAGAAAAGGGCACTCTACAGTAGACGCAGTTTTCAGTAGTTTAAATATGATACGTTCTCAGGTAGGCAATAAAAATCATACACTGGGACTCTTTCTAGACCTCAGCAAAGCATTTGACACGGTCGATCATGACATCCTCCCAAATAAATTAGAAAATTATGGTATAAGAGGTTTACCACTCAGTTGGCTAACCTCGTATCTTACAAATAGACATGAGGGACGCTTGTTAGCGGGGTGATTGATATCCGGGTGGTCAACTCGATAGGGTGTTATGCTCCCTCATTGATGGCCTGGTTTTTGCATGTATTAGTGTTCCTGTCTTTGCTTTTTTACTTTGTACCTTTATGTTATTCGAAATATGTTGACTGTCGTGCTGTGTGATATGTAAACAAATAAACACTGTTCCCCGTGATTGAAGTATTCTAAGGAAAATTATAAGGCAATTAAATAAGAGCCTCAAGATTGTGCAAGATTTAAACCCTGTTCCTGCTGATCTTTAGTTTGAAGCCTAATCGTTACCGATAGGTTCATATGCTCATAATGTTATATCAACTACCAATTGTATAAATTAACTCCCAATTGTTGTATCAATGTATTACTTTGGACTGATTAGCTGGATTTTGGAATTTGAACCGATTTTGGACCTTCTTTTTGCTCGCCGGCTTGATTTTGTCTTAATAGTGCTCTATTTTGTCATGGATGACTGTAGTACTCTAATTGTTGTTATGTTTTGTCAACAACAGCAACAACAACAGCGTGCTTCAGAGTGCTTCTGGCGTAGTGAAACAACACTGAGCTGGATGAAATCGTAAAATTTAATTTTAAAAAGAAGCCTATTAAGAGAGAGAAAGAGAGAGATTATAGGTTAATTATAGGTTAATACAACACCATACAGTTCCAATTATAGGTTAATACAACACGATACATTTCCCGTCGTCATACTATAACCGATGACGGGAAATGTGATACTGAAATATGCAGTAGGATTGCACAAGCAAGTGGCCTTCGGTAATAGGAAAGAACATTTAACAAAAAGTCTAAAGAAAGACACAAAAGTAAATATAGTGAAAACTTTGGTTTGGACCACGCTATTCTATGATATATGGTATCTTGTCTATATTTCTCCTAGGTGTAGGTGTAGCATAACAAACTATTGTAATGGTTCTTTACAGCATTTATCTAGATAACTTTTATTTCTCGTAATGAAGGTCTCATTTGCTTGTGTAATTCT
This sequence comes from Enchytraeus crypticus, assembly GCA_905160935.1. Classification (NCBI taxonomy): domain Eukaryota; kingdom Metazoa; phylum Annelida; class Clitellata; order Enchytraeida; family Enchytraeidae; genus Enchytraeus; species Enchytraeus crypticus. The sequence goes on from CAJHZI010000189.1 coordinate 804,538, forward strand.
ACGTGTTGTTTCTGTCACACTGTATTTTGTTGCTGTCTTGCTTTCCCCTCTATTCTTTTTTGTGATGCATATATTTTGAAGCTTTTGGATGTTGACTTTGAAAACTGGGTGACTTTGTACCAGTCATCCATTTAAATTTTTGATATTAAATTATTAACTGCATCACAACTGTGATCTTCACTTTCATCATAATTGTTGGTGCTCATACCTATCCTGTACAGTTCAGCCTGATTTCTAGCTATCACGCCTCAAGGATAATCTGCAGATTTCGCTTAAACTTAATGCTTATTGTAATTTTTGCATTATGCCTTCTGTTGACTTCTTTAAATTGCTATATTGCTATATTTTTGTTTTCACAGGAAAAAATGTGCAATTTTGGTTATATTTATTATTATATTATGATATGGATATGTGTGAATGTAAAGATTTGTATCAAAGCTGACTATAAAGATGAAGGGCCGAAGCAGGTGAATAGTAACTGTGCCGGAGTGGGCGCATTCATCAGTAATCTCCTCCTGATTGATCAGGGCAGACAGGATCCTGGGATAAATGTGATTGGTACTAATAAATTATTAAATCAAATAATGTGAAATAATTTCTTCTACCAATTTCTATCATTTCTGCGCCACTTGTTGGAGCCAGTAAGATACTCAACCGCATATCAGTATGTGCGGGGTTCAAATCCTGGGCTAGCCCGTCACTGACAAAGCTTTTGAGTGAGGACACTGACGTTAAAATTAGCTTTAACAGCATTTTTGCCAAGAATTATAAGTGAGCTAGATACAACGTGAAGTCTAATTAGGTCCTTACGCTACAATGTTTTCTCAGAGATTTAGATGTGTAGCTACTTTATGATTTTGATTGACCCGGATATCATGTTGATTTTCTTTTGTAGCACTTCTGCCTGATGAGATGTTGATTTATCTTAATCTAGATCACACAGCTTGTTTTCTAATGAGATTCATGAATTTTGAGATTCATGATTCATGAGATTAGAATTTTTGTGATCTTTATAATTTATTAAAATTTTAAGAATGTCGTATTAACATTTGAAGTAGTTTGTGTTTTTTGCTAAATATGTAATAGCAATACTAGCTATATCTAGCATTCTACACACTAATAGAACGATAGTTTCTAGGATACATAAAACTACAAAAAGGACCAAATAAAGTAAGTTTAATAGGAATTCCCCAGCCCTTTGCTGACGCAATCAATTATTTGTAAAAGAACAAACCTATCCAAGGAAACTAGCAAACATTTTTTGAAAATATTAGGTTTATAAATAAGTGTTATACATTCTTCTTGAGCAGTGTCAGTACTTGAGCATAAACTGTTTTATCCACTCTGTGTTTGTTTGGTTGTCATTCAGATCTTCACATCTGTCCTGCGACTAATGTTAGGTGTTGTACGCCTGAAATGCTCAATGTCTTACGAAGACGTGCCATTGTAACGTTAAATGAGTCTGTGTCACGAAGGATTCATCGTGCTTTCGAAATATTCAGATCTAAAATGGTTGTTTTTGATGGTAAGTACATAGTGTTGTAATATTAATGGTTCAAGTCTTGCCTACCATTTGTGATCAATTGGTGGTTTTGTATTTTAAGAACTGTGTAGAAGATTTTCTGTGAATATTTTGGTAAATATTTGTTTCACAGTAGGTCAGTATCAGTAACCTTCTGACTAAATAATATAGACACTATAATTTCTAAATGGAATTAGTGAAATTTGTAACTTACTGTAGTATTATTCATAACGAAGCTGTCAATATTATGTTCATAACTACTTTTTCAAACCATTCAATAAACACAAAATGTGCATATATCATTATGTAATTAATAAAACTTACTAATGCTTACTGTAGTTTAATTTTATTTATTAAAATTCGAAAAGCTATATTGTTATTTTACACCTTTTTCTTCATCTAATGTGCCTAATGCTTTAGCGAATGCAAGTTCGAACTAGTTCAGTGTATGTTACTATGTTTATTAATTTGATTAGTCTGCCCATTGAAAGGCTCTTCTTTCTAAACTTCTGACAAAAAGGTTTTGATTGACTATACCTAATTGAATAATGTGTGTAATACTGTGTAATAGTTTGTATGCATTGTATAATTTTTAAGTAGTTTTATATAAAATCCTTTTACTGAGTTTAGCTGCTAATATATGTCCTGAAAGGATTTCATCAGTGACATATCACCCTAGTATTTATCATCCTAGGATTTGAGCTATGATTTTAACCACTTTGTAACTGGCTCTGTCTCTTTGCAATTTTCATAATACTACGCTAACTTCTTTATGAAATTACTTAAATATTTATTGTGTATTTTATTGCAGAATACTTTGTCACTCTATTACAGGGTGCTCGCCATGAACTACATGCTCTCTTTGTTAAAACGTACGGATTATTATACAAGCAAAATGCTCATATATTTCTCGATCTCTTCGATGGTTTACTCCGCTACCACACTTCTTCTTTCAGTGATTCCAGGCTGCTCGACGACACACTCGACAGGTTCTTCGTTACGCTGTGGCGGCGCCTGTTCGAGATGTTCAACGCACAGTATGTGTTTGACGACGATTACCTCGACTGCGTTGATCGACAGTTAAAAGTTTCCGAGCCGTTTGGGGACGTACCTAGGAATCTGACGCGACGAGTGCACGAGGTGTTTGTGGCAGCTCGCACATTCCTCTACGCTTTAGAGACGGGACGAGATGTACTGGGTCGTCTGATAAAGGTTTGTGGTGTGTTAGTGGTGTGATGCAGCGAGATTTGACTCAAGCAAAAGTCAAGCCGAAAATTTTATATGAGTTAAAGCAAAAGTCAAGCCGAAGGATTTATATCAGTTGAAGCAAAAGCAAAAGTCAAAAGAATTTCAAGAGCAATAACAAAAACAAAAGATTTTTTGAAGTTGTTGAACACTAGTACAGTGCATAAGAATTGAAATTTTAGTGGTTTTGTCAAGTTATATTTAATGTTTCCATCTTCTAGGTACTATTATCTCTGGAGAATTTTTACTCGGGACTGTTATTGCTGATGAGCGCAGTAGTTGAATGTGGTCATTAGATGCTGAAAACTTAAGATCTTGATCTCTATCTTCTGGAATTTGAATAAGCAAGTGAAGAACAGAAGTGGATAGGACTGGCTCGACAATCAAATACTCTAGAGTTTGTTAAAGGATAGCTTTATATAGTTAAATAGAGATTTAGAGCATGAAATAGAGAGCATACCTACATGTAGAGTAAGGTATAATTCACCAACGATTGTTGGTAAATTGAACCGTTACTATCCTCTCCAAATTTAGAGATGTGTGATTGTTTATTTGCTATTTGTTTTTTTTAGGATTTTTCATAGAACGGTACACTTTTGATTTACTTTTTGTTCAATTGATTGATTTACGACTGCTGATCAATAAATTCATGGCTCAAGTCTAGTACATGACTGTCACTGTTTTGCTGTTTTTATTTTTGAAACTACCACTGACTTAATTAATTTAATTATTTCATTATTAATTAATTAATTATCCCCTTGTGGTGTCTGGGTTGTTTGAAGAATTGACCAACCGATGACTGCACGTGTTGTAGAAGGTGGCTAAAGCACTAAGATCCATACCAACGTCAGAAATGGTATTCGATTGGTAAGCTCCAGAAATTGCTACAAAAATTTAATCGAATGGAAAAGTCTCAAATATGGGATTGTCTGGTGGTGTGGTGTAGGACATAGAGGATTTTAGACAGTCTATTTGTATCCCGATCCTGGTTAAACTGGGATTCAATGGAGGATGATGATGATGATGATGATAATTATGATAATTAATTAATTAGTTAAATTATCTTGTAGCTTGTCTACTGTTCTGCTAGGGAGAGATGACCATAGGCTGCGAGAGAGCAGTTGCATCACTTCAATGCTCTTACTGCTCTCAACCAATGAGGAAACCTTGTGAGAAGTTCTGCAGACATGTCGTTAGATCTTCCTGCTTACAGCATCATCTAACTCTTAGTACAAAGTGGGATCAGTTCATTGGTAAGTGATTTTAAAGTACTTTGTTAGCTCATTTTAACAGATATAAAAACCTACCTTATTGTCTTGTGGGTCAAATGTTTCCTTAATTCATTCAAATATTTACTTTCTTTATTGTTTCTGTTATGCACAATTTGGAGATCTTTACTAAGCACAACTTAAACCATAGCTCACTGAGATTGCGGATTAGAGTTAAACTACAGATTAGAAATTTCGGTAATATAGAAAAAATGTGTGGTTACCTTCAAAGTCAATTGCTAAAATTATATGGTCCAGGTAGTCATCGTGTGTGGTTAATAATTGCTGTTGTGATTAATGAAGATTAGGAAGATAAGAAGATAGTGTAAATTTAGATAAATCATTTTTTGGATAGTCCAAGAAGGAAGTGCCTAGGGCAGAACTGGTTATATGTGTAGGGCAGGAATTACAGTAAAAACTTTTGCTGAAACTGGGTATTTAATTGCTGTATAAGGAAATAGACTACCATGTAATCCTCTCTAAATGAGGCTGATTTTTACTGAATTAGAAATCAAATTTCTGTTCTAATATCTCTGTTAAATAAGTAATTATAATAGATTCTAATCTATTTTGTGTACTATATTTAATATTACACAAATATATATTTAATGACATTCCTGATATCATCTTGGTATGGAAATGGATGATAAACCTTTATTAGTTATTCATATTAGTATTCATCTGTTGGAAAGATATAATCCCATGTAGTTTAATTCTCAGAGATATGTTAAGCATGAGTTGCTGATGTTTCTAGGTGCGCTATTACGCCTGGCGCAGAAGTTACGCCACACTTACAACGTAGAGAGAGTTGTCATACCTATCGAAGATCAGATCTCTCTAGCTATCATCAACTTTCAGAAGAACATTAAAGTTATTTCTTCAGAGGTAATCTATTAAGCTATTAGCTTCTTTGATATGGTTTAGATTTCTCTCTCTGTCTGTTGTTCTGCCAAATGTCATGTCCTTAGCAGATCTTCCTACTCTGGTAGCATTCATGCTCGCTAAAGCGTCCTACGTCACTACTCCAGCCAGTAGAGACGTCGGTAAGATACTCCACTGTTGATCAGTATGCGCGGGGTTCAAATCCTGGGCGCGCCCATCTCTGACATCGCTTTTGAGTGAGGAAACTGAAGTTAACCTTAGCTTTTTTACGTCAACAAACAAGTGATTCTATCTGAAGTGCTTTATATCTTCTAAATCTTATGTAGCCTTTAGCGAGATATTAATATGGCTCTTAGATGGTTTCTGTAGAGTACGATCTCTCTCTCTCTCTGTTAGTGACAGGTCCATGGTACATAACGCCTCCACTCTTCTCTGTCTTCCGCCTTCCTCTTCATTTCCACATATGAGTGGGTCTTTAAATCATCTAACATACCTAATCTCGGCCTGCCCTGCCTCTTTTTCCTTCCATTCTACCTTCTATGACCTCTTTTAATAGACCTTCCCCCCTTAGAATGTGTCCTATCCATCTCTTCTTCCTATTTCTTAATACATTTATCAACTGTCTATCTGTGCCAACTCTCTCCAGGACTTCCTCATTTGTAACCTTTTGAGTCCAGCTAATCCTCTCCATTCTTCTCCAAATCCACATTTCCAATGCCTCCAGTTTCCTATTATCTTCCATTCTTAAGGTCCATGTTTCACATCCATACCATAGCATGGTCTAAACCAAAGTTTTCACTATCTTTATCTTTGTGTCTTTCTTTAGACTTTCTGTTAATAGTTCTTTTCTACTACCAAAGGCCGCTTCTGCTTGTGCAATCCTACTGCATATTTCTATCGCACATTTCCCATCATCGGTTATAGTATGACCCAAATATTTGAAACTTCTTACCTGTTTCAATTTCGTACCATTTATTGTGATATTAACTTCACCTTTATTATTGGACACTCTCATAACCGTGGTCTTTTTTATATTAATCTTCATGCCATATCTTAGGGTCGTATCATTCAGCCTATCCATTATCTTCTGCAGTCCAATCTTGCTGCCCGCTACCATTCCTTGGTCATCTGCAAATCGTACATCTTGTAACAAATTTCCTCCTACGTTTATTCCTTCTTCCAAGTCTTCCATGGCTTCCTCCATCATTGCCTCAGTGTAAATGTTAAACAGCAGCGGCAAAATGCTACAACCTTGTCTTACTTCACGTCCTATTTCATCTTCTTCTGAGTATTCTTGTTGGATTTTGACTACTGCAAAATCCAACAAGATTGATTGATTTTTAGACTAAGATATGATACAGTATATTCACTGCAGTGATCTGGACACAACGGAGGGCAGTATAACTCTTGACTGACGGTGTGTTTAGTCAGTGAAGTTAAACTTATCTAAGTGTATATAATCTATGTTAACTTAATCTGTGTGTATATAATCTATGTTAACTTAATCTATGTGTATATAATCTATGTTTACTTATCTATGTGTATATAATCTATGTTTACTTAATTAATGTGTATATAATCTATATTTACTTAATTAATGTGTATATAATCTATATTTACTTAATTAATGTGTATATAATCTATGCTAGCTTAATCTATGTGTATATAATCTATGTTAACTTAGTCTAAGTGTATATTAGTTTGGTCGGTGAAGTTAAACTTAATCTATGTCTATATTTCTCATGCAGGTTTTCAGGGCCTGCGGTGAACCATCATTCGAAGATTCCAGATACCGGCGTCACGCTTTTCTGCAACCCAAGTCCAAACGAACCCCACGATCAGAGAGGGGACATAGATACCACGGTAGAGACCACAGAAGTCCTCCTGGCAACGGCATACATGACAACCGTTTCCATGGAAATCTTACTGCTCTTCCAGAAGTGGCAGATCTTGTGAGGGATATCCATGCTGAGCTGACGAAGACTAAGCATCTGTGGCAGCGACTACCGTGGAGTGTGTGTGGGGACATGGAGGTCGCTATGATTGGTTCAAAGAGCAACGTGACTGCTTCGTCTAATGTTGACTCTAATCAAGATTGCTGGAGAGGAAAGGTAACATTTAGGTTAGTAGCAGAGTTCAGTGTAAGCAAGATCATGTTTCTTTGTTTTTTGTAATGCCTTACAAATGCTTGGCTGGAGCCAGTAGTGATGTTGGTAAGATATTCGACCGCGGATCAGTATGTGCAGGAAAATATAGATTTAACTAATATAATAAGAACTTAATGCATTATACACGTGTACAACTTACAATAGTCTAGGTAGTAAATAAAAAAGGCTAATGCTAACGTCAGTTTGCTCACTCGAAAGCGATGTCAATGATGAGCGCACCTAGGATTTGAACCCCACACACACTGATTATTTTTCGAGTACCTTACCGACGTCGCCACTGGCTCCAGCCAGTTGTAAGTTGTACACGTGTATAATGCAGCAAGTTCTTATTAGTGAAGCCTGTATTTCTATTATATTATTTATTTCACATCAAATACATCTTATTCAATTAAGCTGTTTAATTTTCTGAGTATCTTTACTGTTTTGATGTTTTTGCCTTAGTTCTTTAGCATACATGTAGTTTCTGTCCTTCCCTTTATCTCAAGGACCTCTACCTTTTCTTTTCAAATTGTAGATTGTGGCCTATCTGTATATTTCATAAGAACAAATTAATAATTAATACATTTTTTATGGATTCATTGTATGTTATTTGACATTTTGTATGACAACATAAAATGTGCTGCCATCTTTTTGCATTTTTCATGTGAGCGTTGGAATTATGATGTAATACACAAGTGACTTCAATTTCCTAAAATAAGGAGTAATTTGAAAGAAAATTTGCAAGCAGAATTAAAATTTAATTTTTCTTTATTGCTGTCTAATGGGAAGTGAGATATTTTCTCATCTTGGTTTATCTACGACTTTTATAGAAAATGAACAGTTTATAAAATTAGTCATTGATTTGGACACCATACTGATATTTTAGTAAATTTCCATAGAAATGTTCTTTCAATCTTAAGCACGTGGCCGTCTATAGCGCTGATCTCCTTCATAGTCATGCTTAGTAACTATTTCGATGAGAGTTTTAAATCGCTATGACATCGTAAATCATCAGCATCATCATCTTCCCTTAAATCCCAGTTTAACCAGGGTCGGGATACAAATAGACTTTCTCCAGTCTTCCCTGTTCATTTATCCATTCGTTTAAGTTTTGTGGCAATTATGACATCGTAAATACCAGTAAATAATATAGGCATTATCATCAGAACATTTAAATTATAGAACATTCCTACTAACAGGCTTGTAATGGATAAATTATAAGCTGGATAGATTAATTGATACTTTTTATAAACGACCAATAATTTTCTGTAGCAGTGTCATGGCCGGTGGCCAGTCTTCGAGACTGCTTCATTCTAATGATTAATCGTATCTTTGCCGTTGATAACTCCAATTGGCAACAATACGTGATTAACCTTCCATGTGCCCTAGGGGCTATCCATTAGTTATTGACTTGCTAGGTTTTGAACCCGTACCACTAGATTTAGAGGCAAACCGTCCAATCGTAACGCCAAATACCCTCTCCAACACTGAAAGGTATAACTATTCGTACGTCAAGTACTGAACGTACTATTAACGGCGGGATTTAGCACACTTGGTTTAGTTGGGCGTCAATTATCGAAGTTAAGCTATATCGACTTCGGTTAGTACTTTGTGGGTGACCACCTTGGAAGACCGAATGTTGACAGCTTAAGAAATAAAAAAATTCCAGGGTTATGGAAGGTTATTCTTAATTCTGCTCCGGCTGCAACTGATTCGCCAACAAAGGGCAACGATTATTAATAACCATGGAGAGAAAGAAGGAAATGGACCTTAAACAAGCATCTGTGCTTCCTGACCCAGTGTGCCGTTCTCTCGTTTCAGTGCACTGCCATGTGGCAGGTTCAAGGTACATATTCATACTCAAAGTCTGCTTTCTCGCTCCATAAGAGCACTCCTTAGAACAAAAAGTTAATCCCTTCACGTCTATGCTTTTCCGTTCAAGTCTACGCCTTATCCATGCCTTATGTAGCCTATATAGCTTGGGAAAAGTAGGGCTTCTGAGGTGGTTTACCGTTGCCGTTCTCAACGTGCCGTTATATCATATTATATTGTTGATACAGTAGCTCACAGGATGACATAGAAGGGACTGATGACTCTGTGGACAGGACTTCCTCTATCACTGACTCTGTAATCACTCTCAGCAGGATAACCTATCAACTGAGGAACGCGTCACGTGGTCTACCTGTGCATTTCAATCTTGAGGGTATGTATACGAGCGATTTTTTAAAGAACCTTATAGATGTTACTAATTTAACTTTTTAACTCTACGTATTTTTTCTATTACTAATTTAACTTTTCTTTCATGGACTCAGCATGTTTATAAGAGGCGACTGAGAAGACAGAGAAGAGTGGAGACGTTATATACCATGGACCTGCCAGTAGGCAGTGCACTAAGAGAGAGAGAGAGAGACTTTCGTTAACATATTTTTATACTTAGTTCATTGTCTAGTATAATAATATAGTGTCTGAGTCTGTTCTGTGATAAACTAGAATTCAGCTTAAGAACATTAGATATGAAAGTAGAATTTATCTAAATTTTTATATAACATTGTGTTATTTACATAGAATGCAACAGATCGCGTTATAATAACCGGATTTATTTTCTGCAGCTGATGAATATTTGGAAGAAGATTTAAATGAGAGAAACGACTACACAATAGAGGACCTGATAGACGACACTTTAGAACCAGGCTGGACCAACTGGGACGAGGATGATTACAATGATGATGATGATGAAGATGATGATGAGGAGGAGGAGGAAAGCGTCACCGATAACAATGACAACGAAGACGATGATAATGATGATGATTTACACAGTGATGATGTCGATATAGTTGCTAGTGATGATAGCGATGATAAGAGTCTGATTAAATCTTCTGTCTTGGTTGCTGATTTAAACAACAATGCCTCGGTTAGTTTAACAGACAGGAGCAAATCTCCTGATTTAGAAAACTCTCTAAGCGAAACGTCTGTACCTCAAAGATTGCGTGTAAAGTCGGACGCCAGAAGATTTCTTTGCATATACTCACTTGTTTTAACAATGCAAGTTCTGAAAATACTTTAGTTTGATGTATTTTATTTTTTATTTTTTACAGCAGCTTTTTTGAGGTGTTTATTTAATACTTTGAGGAAACTGACGTTAATCTTAGCTTTTTTACTTTACTGAAAATATAGAAACTTTAGATTCAATGACCGCCTGTTTTTGTGAATTGAAGCTTTCATTATGAATCAAGTAATGTATTGAATTTTAATTTTCTGCTTCGCGTATAGTTATGATGACCAGTTAAATTATATCAGCTCAAGTTATTTTTTAAATAATTTTTAAAACGATATGCTGTTAGTTTTAACTTCTTAATTTAGCTGATTTTTTATGACATTCCTATTCTGCATTAGTGCAGATTGATTGTTCTGTAATTTCTCTGATTTGTTAACGTTTGTAAGTTTAAGATGCCAATTTTTCTAACTTCAGTAGCACAATACATCGTGAATATCGTATGATTTTACCAGTAACGCTATTAATTGTTTTGTCTATGTTTTTAGTTATGTCTCATTTTGTCTGCACATTCCATCGTTCTCACTCCAATCACATTTTAATGTTAAGAGGTTTTAATATTTGACGTGCATTTTAATAGTTGGTACTACGCTTATATGTTGATCTTAATTAGAAATTTAGGTGAATATTTTGACTAATTAATTAGGCGTAATATTATTTGAAACTTAAGTAAGGAACGCCTACGATAATTTTGTTTTGGCTCAATGAAATTAATGACAGTTGATGTGATATATTTCTCAGTTGAGAATCAGCTTCTGTGTTGTGCGCTCTATTTTGAAAATGAAAATGCATTACCCTAGTAAGCTTATGCTCTGACCTAATGATGAAGATGTCTAATAAGATGTCTAGAAGCTTTATGCCCTGATCTAATGCTGAGAATTCCTACTAATATGATGTATGAATTAGGTCGATAGAAATTCTTTGGAACAATAATTTTCATAGAAATTTTAATTAAGAAAGCAAAAATGTAACGTTCTTTCGTCATCCGATGGTGATGTAGATCCGGAATATGTAGTTTTGTGTATAGCTGTTCTTCATCTGTATCCCTTGAATATATGGTGCTGATTTATATGAATACTAGGATGAATTCCACGACAGTTCATAATTGATTATGAATTTGATTTAAACAATTAGCTAATTTTATATCCTGTTTCTTATCATATTCATTTCATGACAATTACTTTCCATGATTGTGACAAAAATTGTGTTTTTTATTCTGATTATTGTGATACGCTCTAAACGTTTTGTGTTCACTTTTGTACCTGAAATGATACTTCATCTTGCTCGTATTGATACTTCTTGATTATTGCTATAATTGTGCTGAATATGTACAATCTAATTTTTGTAATGTTTTGCTTAATATGTTGATTACCTGTTTGTATGTTGATTTTGTATATATTTTATAGATTTATATAATATTGCATAATGCTCATTTTCTGTTGAAATTTTTAAGTATATAGACCTAACTATTAGTTTTCTCTTGAGTTGTTTTGTACTTTCTACTGTAGCCTATATTGAGGTAAGACTATACCCAAAGTTCAGTGAAATGATCTGCAAAGATGATACCTATCACTTCTAGTATAAATTTAAACGTTTATAGGAAGGTTATAGTCCACTATCCATGTTACCGGTCCTAGGATTATCAGAGATTCTATTTTTTTGTTCAGTTCGCTCAAGAATCTCTTCCACGATCCCAGGAATTGCCGTTCAAAGATTCATGACAATACCTAATGTACTTTTAATGCATGCAAATTTAATATTTGTAAAAGCAGCGAAACCGTGCATGAATAGCATTATGCATGGTCATAGCATTATGCTACAGCTGTCCAAATCAGGATCCACACTTTCTATAACTAACATTTCTCCCTGAATTTCTAATATTTTTATTTCTAAGTCAATATGTCATGAAATGCTTATGTGGGTGTTCGAGATTTTCTGATATGCTGTAGGCCGGGAAGCAAAAACTTGTTAGAGTTCGTTTCGTCTCCCCGCCCCGGGACAGGCAATTAAAAACTTCCTAACTAATCACGTACATGTACATGCTACTAAGACCTGTTGAGCTGTATTCATTTTTCAAGAGAACAATTATATAATTAGGCCAATTTGGTAAAGATGGTCTTTAAGCTGAATCTTGAGATATCTCCTTTAAAGCTCGCTAAGTGGAGGACAACTAATTTTAAGGTAGCTGCAAGCAGTACAAAAAACTTAGGCGTAATTTTGTTTTAGTTTAATGAGTGTGCGATGACCTATTTTGGCAAAAATCAATACAGCCGTTTCCTACGTTGATTTCAAATTTTTAAGACGTCCCTGAAGCGATGCTCAGAATAGAAATGGAACGTTATATGGACAAGACTGGTAGCATTTTGATATTTGATATTATTTATATAAACTGTAGTTTCAAAAATTAGAACATTGTTGAAATTTCTATATGACTTGACGCCAACTCAATTTCTATTTGGGTTTGTTGACTCGTCTGCTGCAAAAGTATTCAGTAATTTTTCTGTAAGGTTCTGAAAAGTAATGTGACGTAGAACGAAATATATTAATAATTGTACTTCTGCATGACTATTTAATAGCCTAATAGGCCTATATGTTTAGGAAAGTATTGCAAGATCTTAGCGAAGCATACTGCGACTAGAGTAAAGTAAAAGTAAACCCGCATAATAGTGAAACGATCGATTACGTTGATATCTGCCACTTTTAATACCAAATGTTTAAACCGTCAGGAAATTTAGACCATTATCCGTATAACCAGTCCAGTGAATATCCAAGGTTTTACACTAAGATCAGCGCGGCTGGGATTCGAACCTACGAGGGTTCAGTTTAAATAACCGCGTTATTTTCAATTTATGTCCTCTAGTTCTACTATGATCAGATAATTTGAAAAACTCTTCACATTCGATATTGTCAAAACCTTTAATTATTTATTATTTTGAACACTTGAATTAATCTCCTCTGGTAGGCATGTCCATCTTCTAAACTAATCAGACGTAAGACCTTTAACCTATATTCATAGCTTTGACCTTTACATTAAGTAATCATTCTAGGTGCTCTCCTTTGAACTCTTTCCATTCATTCTACATCCTTCCATAAAAAGGTCTCCACGTCTGTAGACTCTGTACGCAATATACCAATGTAGGCCTTACTAATGCTTTCTGTAATTTAACTATTGCATCCTTAGTACGACATTTTACAGTTCTACTAATTAAACCTAAAGTACGATTGGCAGGGGCAGATCCAGGAATTTTTTAAGGGGGGACCGAATTTGTTTTGAGAGTATACATTTTTGCCTTTTTCGGGACATGTGACGCAACCAGACAAATTTCTGGGGGGGGGGCTAAAATATTTTCACTACTGCGTTCGGTTCAGAGTGAGTGTATAACGTATCTTACCCCCCCCCCCCCCATTCATACCCGTACTAAAGTCAGGGGAAAACCTAAAATGCCTAAAATCCTACGTTTGTTTTGGAAAAATAGGTTAGGCCTAATTTCTTCTCCTCTAAAGAAACTCAGCAAATCCGGACGAATTGCAAAAGTGACCTAATTTTGTCGGTAGGAGGGGCTTAAGGCCCTCCCAGCCAAGTCTGTTGCGTCACTGCTCCGGGCCTGAGTTCACATTTTTTACTTACACCCTTTATTCCTCTTATACAGTGGTTAAGGTGAAAATTTAGACCTAGTAAAACGGTCAACATTTTTCGTCCCCCTTCCCCTTGCATTATACAGTCCCACTGGTTCAAATATGATGATATTTGAAAAAATCGAGCTAATGGAACTGAGTTCACTCTCGTTTCCCCCGCCCCCCCCCCCCCCATAACCACTGCCCTTATACAAGCATATTTACTCATCGAAAGTGCCATAGAAACAATGAAAATATAGTTTACAATTTTTATAGGTGGGGGCGGGCCCCCTGGATCCGACACTGACGATTGGAACAATTAACCGCTGATTTACACTGCTCTGAAAAGTTTAGGATATTATGATTATTATCAATAATGACACCTAGACATTTTTCTTTAATAGATGACTTTAGTTCTGCTGTACAAGCTTATCTTGCTTACAGCTATTATTGTGACCTACATGCATAACTGTAGCCTACATGTACATTTGTCAACATTGAAACTCTTCTGCCATGTAGTTTCCAAATTGTGTAAATCTCTCTGAATTGACAACATATCGTCTAAACTATATATATATTTGTTACAATGTCATAATTAATTTGATATCATCAGCAAACTTAATTACTCTATTTGGATCTTCTGCTGTTGTCTAATACCCGATCTTACAAACGGAAAGATATTCTCGCCGATATCAATCTCTACCATTTGACTTTATCCTCGAGACAACTACAAATCTGCTTCTTGCATCTTATGAAACTTTTCTATTCTCAACGTTATCTCGAGCCTGTTATGTCATATTTTCAAGACTTCAAAACGTTTGCGCGGATTTCGCGCTCTCCTGGCGAAGACTATGTTTTAATCTACCGGTGAGAATATCGGCCCGAACTCGAGAAGATATAGTTCCGTCATATGTAGCTGAAATCAGCTCAGATGCCGAGCGACATCTAGTTCATAATATGCAAAAGCGACTTTCGGCGACGATATCGTTCTGATTGAAGCTTCATAAGATTTCACGTAAGTCACTAATGTAAACTCCTCTACGGGATTATATGACGTAGAGTGCAATTTAATTCGGGTCAATGTTGCCCCGACATTATATCTTACGTAAATTTATATCAAAGTCTTCAAGGGTTAATGCTGTAGGGAAAACTTTTGTCAATCATTTCTCCAATCAAGCTGTAGGCAATCAGTCAATCAGATGTGGACCAAAAATGACCTATTTATTACAAATATTATAGCTAGACACTTTCCACAATGCTGTAACACTAAGCAGTCTCAGCATAGAAACACTACAACCAATAGACTATCCTGCAAATCTCGATCTACCTTAATCCTAGAAGATGCCATAATATTATATCTACCTCACATATTTTAATTATTTATTTATAAAATATTGTTGATATTTAAAAGTTTGTAAGCGTAGCGTGATGATGTCTTATTGCAGTAGAGGCTAGTAGTTTTTCCAAACCACGCCTTTCAAGGATCAGAAAATCCACGGTAGGTCATCTTTCTTTAAAAAGTTTATCGCAACAACCTACAAAATATTCTTTTGATTCAGTATTTGCCATTGTTTCTACTACAGCGTTGTGATCAATTTTTGATAAATTGGTCCATTACTCACATTTTATACATTTTATTAGCGCGTTATCTAGCTTGTTGAATTTGTTGTTGTAGATAAAATTTCAACCGACTCAGCAACATCCTTAGCTTAATTAATGATTATTTACTAATACAAAAGTAGTAACGTCGAATTTGTATGGCATGACTTATAATTTTTCTGTAGTTTAATTTTTATTTGTAGTGATGCGAGCTAAATTCTATTTGATATTTTGCAGAAAACAGTTTCTTTTAATGTGCAAAGTTTTAATTTTTGTGCAAGTTTATGTCTTGAATATAGGAAATTTACGGGAAAGTATCAATGAAGGTCAGATAAATGGACACGGGATTAATCTAAAGAATATAATAACCCAGAGAAACGATATTGACAAGTCCTCATTTCAGGGTCATTGTTTATTATGGATTCAGACAGTCTTTTAGTGAGATGATGTTGTAATCTTATATATGTAACAAATAGGTATGTGTAACAAATGTCGGACACAAAAAGGTAAACACGCATTATAGTGAATAATCAACAATGTTGATACCTATCACTTTTAAAACCACCTGTTTAATCCGTTAGGCAATTTAGACCATTTTCCGTATAACCAGTCCAGTGAATGTCCGAAAATTTGGTCTCAGATCAGCGCGGCCGGTATTCGAACCCACGAGGGTTCAATTCACCTCAGGATTTGTCATTTGAAACTTCATGACGTTACCCCTAGGCTATTTAGACATTCTATCGTTATATATGTAGACAAAGTAGACACACATATAGTTTTTAGTTTTTGAGATGATTATCAATACTGAAAGCAATTTTGTAAATTCTGATAATTGTAAATAAAATTGTATTAGAAAATTTAATAAATTTAAATATCTTTTGCTGTGTTTTAGATATATTTAGGAAAAAGTAAAATTGACATTGAATCAACTAAATACTGTTTTACTCACTTCAGTTGAAAGATTAATTAGAACGCTTCAATTTAAAGCTTCATTAGAACAACAGGATACGTATTGGCATATCGGTTTCAAGATGAGTGATGTATTGATCTCTGTTGCTATTGGGATAATAAAAGGAATTACTTTCATTGTTGATACTGTTCTATATGTTCCATTACATGTTTTGCGTCGACCACAAAAGAAGCTGCGATGGTCCAACAGAATCAAGGTTGGTGATGCTTGATATTAATTTGTAGTAGATTTGTTTATGTTCTAATATACATGTAGATGTGTTCATCTACTGGACAAAGTTATTTCTTATTTTAATTTTTGTAAAACTTTTTAAATTCGCAGCAAATTAAAAAAATTAGTAAGTCTGTCAGGAATAACATACATAGAATATAGATCTCTGGTAATCTTGTATAAGCTTGAATGGCTGGATCGTTCGCTGGTTAGAGGTGTCAAATAAAGTCATGAAATATTAAATGGCTGGTCCTGAGGTGAATTGAACTCTCGTATTGCCTAAATTCTTTAGTTGAGCTTCAAAGCTCAGCAATCGCTTCTGATGTTCTGATGTTTAAAAGGATTGTTAGAGAACTTATTTATTAGAGAACATTTGCTTTAATGTTCAACAATATTAGCAATAATTGCTTTCACGCATTATACAGAGCTCACACGATTTAAAGTGACAATTAAAGCTTCTATAGTACAATTGAATTGTGTGTAGATGCTAAAAGTTGCATTAATGCTTTACGTTGTAGGGACGATCAACGGCAGACGTAGATCCCAGCGCTCCGTATCGCGCCGTTGACTCGTTCAATCATCTCACCACCTCCCCATTCCCAGACTGCGACTGTTTGGACGACCTATTTGTGCGTGCTGTTAGACTCTACGGACCACGGCAGTGTCTCGGCACCAGGCAGCTCATTCACGAGGAGGACGAGTGCCAGCCTAATGGCAAGCTCTTCCGCAAGGTATTTCTGAATGCAATTTATCTATTTAAATATTAAATTATTGTGAAAGTTATTCATTGACTTTCACAATATTATATATTAAATTATTGTATTTCAGACTCTTTTACTATATTGTGTTAATTTAATGTCTACTATTTTGAATTATTTCGTACTGCATGCTAGATAGTGTTATAAATATATGCATGGTCTATTTTGTATTAAGCTGTAAATTGCAGGCTCTTGCATTACGTTGCTCTAGTTTATATTATTTTGTGTGTTGATTGTCTTTTATTATGTTTGCTTGATATATTTGATATTACTTTGTTTGAAGGCAGTGTTTGGAGACTACACTTGGGAGACCTATGAAGAAGTCAACGCTCGTGTTATAAATGCCGGCAGTGGACTGCTCACATTGGACGCTGGCGCCCGCTCTAACGTCTGCATATTTGCTGAGACTCGCGCTGACTGGATTGTTTCAGTGTTCGCTTGCTTCAAAGCTAATCTCCCAGGTAGTTAAACCGTGTTTAAGATCTACTTCTGTCTGGATAGTGTTTTCTTCAATTTTATTGGTTTCTTTTAGCTAAACGTAAATTGATAAAGAATTTAAAAGTGTTACTCCCAAAAGAGATTATGCTCTGTGTGGTAATAAATTACAGTAGTTAGTAAAAGTAAGCTAAGTTTGATTGTCTAAGTTTCTTTTTTGCTACTGATCTCTCTGAATTGTATATGATTATCATTAAATTTTATGTTGAAATTTTAATTGTAAGAGAGTGATTGCAAATACTTGCCAGAGGCTTCTGCATAAAAATAGGAATAACTTTTCAAAACTATAAAGATTAAAGTGGCAAACAAAGGTTTTCGTGAGCAAAAGTACGACTGTAAGCTCCACTTGTCATTGAAGACAACTGAGTAAGAAATGAGGAAGTTAATGGGAAATCATCTCAGAACCCTTATTTTGCCCATCTAAAGCTTATATTAGAGATTCAAAGGGGTTAGTCTTTGGTATGTGATCAACTCACTGGTCGACATATTGTTACTATTGAGCATAAAAGATAAAGAAAACCTTGGTTTGGACCATACTATTAGATATATATATGTGAAACATTGACCTGAAAGTAGGAATATATCAGGAAACTAGAGGCATTGGAAGTGTGGATATGGAGAAGAATGGAAAGATTTAGTTGGACTCAAAAGGTTACAAATAAGGAAGTTCTGGAGAGCGTTGGTACAGATAGACAGTTGATAATTTATTAAGAAATAGGAAGAAGAGATGGATAGGACACATTCTAAGGGGGGAAGGTCTATTAAAAGAGGTTATAGAAGGTAGAATGGAAGGAAAAAGAGGCAGGGGCAGGCCGAGATTAGTTATGTAAGATGATTTGAAGACCCAGGCATATGTGGAAATGAAGAGGAAAGCAGAAGACAAAGAAGAGTGGAGGCGTTATATACCATGGACCTGCCAGTAGGTCGTTCACTAAGAGAGAGAGAGATAGAGAGAGCGAGAGCGTAACAGCAGAGTTTGAGTAGGAATATGTATCTCGAACAAGTCACGTGCCTGTAAAAAACCTAAAAGCTAATGTTAACATCAGTTTCCTCACTCAAAAGCGATGTCAGTGACGGGAGAGCCAAGGATTTGAACCCCGCACGTATTGATTCGCGGTCGAGTATCTTAACGGCAATGATATGTGTCTCATCGACAGTTGTAACGCTGTACGCCACGCTGGGGGATGACGCTGTGATACACGGGATCAACGAGACCGAGTGTCAGGTCATTATAACATCCTGCGATCTTCTAGACAAGTTCAAGGTGTGTGCCGCTCTTCTGTCTCTAGACGAACTTGTCTTTTAAAGCAGTCTCTAGTAGACATGCAGTAAGCTTTAGTGATCGCGGTAGAACATTGATCGAACATTATGTGGTAGACCTTTGCAATTCTCTCTTCTATGTTTGCATGCTTGTCATTCTTGAGAGGCCTAGTATGTGTTTGCAAATTTCATGTTCTTAGTATACATTAAAAAATTAATTTAAAAAAAATTAAAATTAAAAAAATAATTGCCTAGCGCAGTTGTGATAACTTTGTCAATTCTTGCAATTATGCTATGAAATTCTAGTTGACTGTAGAGGAGAAATTTTTCACAAGCTTGCCAAATTTTGTAGAAATATTTTGAAAGGAACCGGAGTTATTGAAGTTTTGTGACAAAAATTGGTTTTAAAAAATTATCCTATTTGATGATTTATTATTAGTCATTAATCTGATTAAGATTAATAATTAATCTTTAATCAAACATTAATCTTTAGTAGTAAATTCTATTGCAGATCAAAATCAATTTATTGAGATCTCATGTAGAATTCTAATATCATCTGTTTTCATAACTTAAACGTTCTCGTTATAAATATTTGTTCATTTTGATGTATCTAACCAGAAAATACTACCAGAGCTGCCCTCTGTGAGGCACATTATCTATATGGAGGGGCCAAAGAGACCCAGCCTGGAAGGGTTTCCCTCGGGCATTCAGGTTCACTCTTTCTCCAGTCTACAGAGGCTTGGTGCTTCACCCAGCAGTCAGGCCTGTGAGTCGATATGCTATTTATTTGGGGAGGGGATATAGCGTAATGTTTAGAGTTTTCGTCTCGGATACAAGTGGCCTGGGTTCATATCCCAGGTCAGTCAAGTAATGATGGATATCTCCGTGGGCCCATGGAAGGTTATTCTTGTATCGGAGCTTGATGCCAATTGGCGCTATCAATAGCAAAGATATGATTAAACAAAGATAGGATTAATAATAACCTGCCAAGAACCTGTAAAGCGGTCTCGAAGACCGGACACCGTCCATGACACCGCTATAGAAATTGTCTGAGGTTATTGTTATTATTATTGACACTATCTTGTTCAGTCAGATTATGGTTCCTGCTCTCCTAGGACCTCGGCCATCATACTGACAATCTCTAGTGTCAGGAAAGGGTTAACATGATGGTGTTTCAAATGTTAGTGCATTCTTGCAAATCTGTTTAGTGCCCATTGAAAATGTATTTGTACTAATATTCACTCATTTATTCATTTGTAATCTTATCGAATATAGACGGAATAAATTGTTTTTCTTGAATGTCATTATTATTGCTATGGTAACGTTGAGGTTTTTCTTTATTAGCATTTATTTAGCAAACATTTAGTTCAAAATATTAAGTGATCATGTTAATCTTGTAATATCTTTTGTGAATGTGGAATAACTTAAATTTCTGCTTGAGTCTCTTTAAAAATATTAGTGATTTGTTAATTTTTATGATTTCCTTTTCTATAAAGGTCTTTAGTATTAAGAATATGATGCCCTTCTGCACAGTTTGAAAAGAAGGACACTATGTACTTCTCTCTATGTTCACTCAGCATTTGTTCTCACTAAACTTTTTGTTTGTATGTGCAAAAATAGTTATATATTTTTAGGAGACTTGTATATTTTTAGGATACTCTGAACATAAACATTTTGTGTACCTGTTCTTTCTTGATTCAGTATTTGAGAATTTTTTATTTACAATTTTTAATAAGAAATAAAATGTCAACTTCGCAGTGATTGATTTCTGCATTTATTCCTGCATCATAATGTTTAGTGTGTGTCACTGTGTGTTGTGATCAGTGTGGGAGAATAGATCAAGACCTACGAGGAAAGATCTGGCCCTTATTATGTACACAAGTGGATCCACCGGCATGCCTAAAGGTTCTCTATCATACATTTGCTTGCTGAATGATACTAATATGCTAGTTAAGTAGGTGCGCTGTTCAAATCCTGGGCTCGCCGGTCACTGACGTCGCTTTTGAATGAGGAAACTGACATTAACCTTAGCTTTTAGCTTTTTTTAGCTTTAAGTGTTTTGATGTTCTGAGCTTATTGTAGGTTTTTATGCCTAACTCTATAAGTAATTGCCTTAGAGCACAATTTATGCACGCACAGCCTATTTGCTTTTCTGGTTCTTATTGCATTGTTGTATGTGCAAGATTTGTGTATGGGTTATTATGCCTGAAATAAAGGAATAAATAAAAAGATAAAAAATATGCATTAGTTAGTCATTAAAAAGCAATAAGTACTACTAATCCAGATTTGCTTTAGAAAGATATTAAGTAGCAATATTAGATTAGACATCTATATATCCTTATCTCACCGGACCGGTACCATGTAGGATCTTTTTCTTTCTCTTCAGCACATGTTTATTTAGATCGTTTGGGGTGAATCGATTTATCGTGACATATGATTGGGGTACGTCCCTTGTTGTCATTGGCTGCACAGGTGTGATGATCTCAAACGACAATCTGCTCTGTGGAATGTCTGGTCAATGTGCTATGGTGCCAGGCTTGGGGTGAGAGAGCGCATATCTCAATTATATTTGTAGCTAGAGACTAGTGTTTCATTGTTCTGTAGCGACATTAAAGATAACGAGAGATTAGTGTCTGTCTTATTGTTCTGTAGTGACATTAAAGACAACGAGAGATTGGTGTCCGTCTCATTGTTCTGTACAATGTACATAGAGCTATTTCTATGCTTATGTATCGTGCTTGGACATATTGAACAGTTCTATTACAACTTTGATGTGTTCAATATTTCTGTGAGTATCATGCTTTGACGTATAACAGTTCTATTAGAACTTTGATGTACTTAATAATTCTAATAGTATCGTGCTTTGATGTATTTAATATTTATAATAGTATCCTGCTTTGATGTATTTGATATTTATTATAGCATGGTGCTTTGATGTATTTAATATTTCTAATAGTATCTGCTTTGATGTATTTAATAATTCTAATAGTATCATGCTTTGATGTATTTGATATTGCTAATAGCATCATGCTTTGACGTATTTAATAATTCTGATAGTTTCGTGCTTTGATGTATTTAATATTTCTAATAGTATCATTCTTTGATGTATTTAATAATTCTAATAGTATCGTGCTTTGATGTATTTGATATTTATTATAGCATGGTGCTTTGATGTATTTAATATTGCTAATAGTTTCGTGCTTTGATGTATTTAATATTTATAATAGTATCGTGCTTTGATGTATTTGACGACAGACCCAAGGACACGTACGTTGGGTACCTGCCCTTGGCTCATGTGCTTGAACTCAGCGCTGAGATTTCCTGCGTATCATACGGCTGCAAGATTGGCTTTTCATCTCCCACAACACTCTCAGACCAGGTTTACTAGTTAATCTGTCTTAATTGTGTAAATTACATCTTTATAACTTTTAATTCTTATTCTTTTAAAAAATGTAAACGAATGGAGAAGTCTGAAATAGGGGATTGACTGATGCATGACATGATGTAAGACAGAGAGGATATGAGATGGTCTATTCGTATCCCTACACTAGTTAAACTGGGATTCAAGGGAGGATGATGATGAACTTTTAATTCTTATCAAACTTTGAATTTTGATATTTCATTTTCTGATAAATATTCTTTATATTTTTAACTGATGAACTTTTCTTTATTGTGACTGATGTTTAATGTTTTGCAGTCAACTCGTATTAAGAAGGGCAGTAAAGGAGACGTGTCAGTCCTGCGTCCTAACCTAATGACTGCTGTACCGGTATGTACCCTTATGTGTTGTTGACGTCCTAATCTCATGACTGCTGTACCGGTATGTACTCTGGTGTGTTGTCTCATGACTGCTGTACAGGTATGTACTCTTGTGTGTTGTATGTATATATATATATATATATATATATATATATATATATATATATATATATATAAAGAAAGTCTATTCATATCCGTATGGTTAAACTGGGATTTAAGGGAAGATGATGATGATGATGATATATATAAATTATATATATATATATATATATATTTTTTTTTAAATTATTTATTTATTTATAGATATATATATATAAATATATATATATATATATATATATATATATATATATATATATATATATATATATAGATTTTATATATATATACTGTATATATGTGTGTGTGTTTTAGTTGATAATGGATCGTCTGTATAAAGCCGTACACGAGAAGGTGAATGAAGGAAGCAAGTTCCAGAAAGCTTTGTTCAATTATGCATACGAGTACAAGAGAAGCAGATATGAGAGCGGCTACAGCACGCCCATACTCGACAGGTTCGCGCTGTAATTACTCAATATATAATAAGAGTTAAAAGGTTGAGTTTAATTTAACAACCCCTCAGCTATTTCGTTTAAGTAAAGAGAGAAACATCTCTCTCTCTCTCTCTCTCTCGCTTAATGCACTGCCTACTGGCAGGTCCATGGTACATAACGCCTCCACTCTTCTCTGTCTTCCGCCTTCCTCTTCATTTCCACATATGAGTGGGTCTTTAAATCATCTAACATACCTAATCTCGGCCTAAAAGTAAATGATAGAAACATATCATTTACTTTTCTTCTTCATATACTTGAAACTATTGATTCGCTAAGAAAATGTGCCAGTAATCTGATGAGGATATTGATTGGTATGGAATGAAGAAGAAAGGAAGCAGTAACAACAACAATTTTAGGGAAGGATTGAAAACAGTGAAATGAGAAATAAATATTGTCAGAGTAAAAGAGACACTATATGAGGACAACAGTTCTAGAATTGCACTATATGATAGGGCCGTTCTATAGCAAACTCAGGCATAATGAGCAGTGGCATTTGGCGATGGAAAGTTTGTTTGACTCAGCCAAAAGATGACTGCTGTTTCAAGAAATCATATTCTGAGGATCGTCCTAGTCGTGTTTCTAAACGTATGCTATTTACTGTAATAGTACATGATTTATAAATTTTGCTGTAAGTTTTGCTCTTTGTACGATACATGTAAGTGTTTGCTTTGTAGCACTGTATGAGTGAATGGATGCTACTTGGAGTTTTCTTTGAGAAAACTTACTTTAAGTTATAATTATGTGTATATTTCTGTACTCCTTGTGTTTGATGGCCTTTAATAAGCTGATATAACTGCTGATTTATTGTAAGATGAACTTTAAGATGATGTAACGGTTCATTGATTTATTGATTGATTCAATGAGTGACCCGATTGAGATGTCTGCATAAAGCGGTTAATTACAGTGTTGTATTGTAATTGTAATGATTAATGGTCGATGATCGCATGTATGAAGGTGAGAAAATAATGTTGTTTGGTTGATTGATTTGATAATTGATTGGTAATTGAGTGATTGATTGATTGATTGATTTTAGGATCATATTTATGAAGGTGAGAGAAATGTTGTTTGGCTGATTGATTTGATAATGGATTGATAAGTGATTGATTGGTTGATTGATTATTTTAGGATCATATCTAAGAAGGTGAGAGAAATGTTGTTTGCTTGATTGATTTGATAATTGATTAGTGATTGATTGATTGATTGATTGACTTTAGGATCATACTGATAAAGGTGAGAGAAATCTTGTTTGGTTGACTTTATTGGATAATTGATTGGTAATTGATTGATAATTGATTGATTGATTTTAGGGTCATATTTAAGAAGGTGCGTAATTGATTGGTTGATTGTAGGATCATATTAAAGAAGGTGAGAGAAATATTGTTTGGTTGATCGATTTGATAATTGATTAATAATTGATTTATTGTTTGATTGATTTTAGGATCATATTTAAGAAGGTGCGGATGCTGCTGGGGGGCAGGATTCGTATGATGTTGTCTGGGGGGGCGCCACTCTCAGCTGAGACTCAGCGCTTTATGAACATCTGCTTCTGTTGTCCAGTGGGGCAGGGTTACGGGCTGACTGAGACCTGTGGGGCAGGCACCATACAGGAGGGTTTGTCACGTAAACATTAACCAATTAATTCACCGGATTGGCTTTCGTTTAGGACCTTACTTCTCAGCACATTTCTTTTTGCAGATTGGTCTGGGTGAATTGATCTGTAGTGATGTGTGCTGTGGAGACGTTTCTGACATCATCCATGGATGAGGGAACGGACGTTAAACCTTTATTGTTATAATTAACATGACAGACATGTTACATTCTATTGTTTGTGTAATCTGTGCTGAGATGTATGAATAAACGATATGAAACGAAACAAAAAAACATTGAAGGTGGGCAATTCGATTTCAGTTGTGATGCTGTTCGGCTGAAGAAGACCACGGGAAATCAACTCAGAACACATAGTTTACATTAAGCTGCTCTGGGGTTTTGTCCATTTGCAAAGAAATATTTACTGATGAGTTGATTTTTGATTGCCGTATCGTAAATTGAGTTTTTTATTAGAGCGACAGTGTTTTATTGTAATTGGTAATATTTTATGTATTTGCAATGATAGTACTGTATTTTGATCTCGATGCACTAGATATTACGTTAGCAATGCTTAGTTGTAATCTTGCAGAATTTTGATTGACTTTATATTAACAGAGCTGTATTTTATCTTAAACACGTCCCTAAAGTATAGGAATAATAAGTTGTAGGAATAATAAGTTGTAATCCTGAATGCATGATGTATTATAGGAACGGTGTTATATGTTTAGTTTGAATACGGTATATGTGATAATATTTGGAAAATAATCATAATCTTGAATATTTTAGGTCTTTACACTGATATTACAATAAAGTATTGTTAATTGATAATATTCGATACACTAAATATTATTGTAAGAATTCCCTCAAACTCTTGTGTGTGTCATGTTTTATAATAACAGCGCTGTGTGATATCTGAATTAGATAAATCATAGCAATAGTGAATAGTAGTCTTGAATAGATTATGTATTATAGTACTTGCAACATGATGATGTTAATACCATATATGTGGTGACAGTGCTATGAGCTATATCATAGTCTTGAATACGTTATGTGTTGTAGTGACAGACAGGAGCACAGGGCGTGTGGGGGCGCCACTTCACTGTAACGAGATAAAACTGGTCGACTGGACTGAGGGTGAGTCACATGGATCTTTGAGTCAAAATTACAGATAAAAAGGCTCCAGCCTAGTTTAACGCTAGTTTCCTGTCTTGATTGCATGTCAGTGACTGTATTTGAATCCTGCACCTACTGATCCTCAATCGGGCAATTTAGCCGTGGTTGCTGGATCAGCCAATTTCTTCAGTTTTTTCTAAATGTTCTGCATTTGTGTTTGGTGTTTTAGTAAGTTTTTTGCATTAATATTTTAATGTGTTTAATTAGTTAGATTGTCAACAGCGCAATATGCTATCTAATAAATACTTCAGAATGTTAATTTTATAACGCTTCCATGTCCAGTGTTATATTTCATCAAGTAATATCAACTCGATAACGCTAAATTCAGAACTTAAATAGAACGTTCAATTAGACACCATATGTACTGAAGACCTGTATCGCTGATTGTTGTAGTACAGGTAACTATTGCTCAACTGATGCACCTGTATCGCTGATTGTTGATTGTTGTCTTGCAGGTAACTATTGCTCAACTGATGCACCTGTATCGCCAATTGTTGTCTTGCAGGTAACTATTGCTCAACTGACGCACCTATCGCTGATTGTTGTCGTGCAGGTAACTATTGCTCAAATGACGCACCTGTATCGCTGATTGTTGTCGTACAGGTAACTATTGCTCAACTGACGCACCTATCGCTGATAGTTGTCGTGCAGGTAACTATTGCTCCAATGACGCACCTGTATCGCTGATTGTTGTCGTACAGGTAACTATTGCTAAACTGACGCACCTGTATCGCTGATTGTTGTAGTACAGGTAACTATTGCTCAACTGACGCACCTGTATCGCTGATTGTTGTAGTACAGGTAACCATTGCTCGACTGACGCACCTGTATCGCTGATTGTTGTTGTGCATGTAACTATTGCTCAACTGACGCACCTGTATCGCTGATTGTTGTCATACAGGTAACTATTGCTCAACTGACGCACCTGTATCGCTGATTGTTGTAGTACAGGTAACCATTGCTCGACTGACGCACCTGTATCGCTGATTGTTGTTGTGCATGTAACTATTGCTCAACTGACGCACCTGTATCGCTGATTGTTGTCATACAGGTAACTATTGCTCAACTGATGCGCCATGTCCACGCGGTGAGGTCTGGATAGGTGGAGGTAACATAGCGCTCGGCTACTACAAGAACCCGGAGAAGACTGCGGAGGATTTCCACGTCATCGACGGGCAGAGGTGGTTCGCTACCGGTGATATCGGCAAGATAGAGAGCGACGGCTGCTTGAGGATCATTGGTGCGTAAAAACAAGATTAGACCTGTAGGTTTGACGTGTAATCTTCTTCTTTGATGTGCAGCCATTTTCCTCGTATTCCTTTTCTTTATGACTATTATTCCTTTTTTCTGGACGACTGCTGATTGATCGATTAGTCAGTATATCACTTTAACACAGTTGATCTATACTATCTAGTACTGATGTTTGATTGCTGGACGACTGCTGATCGATCGATTAGTCAGTATATCTCAAATAAGTTAATTGTCTCTGACTGCTTGGATAGTAAGCTAGATTTAGATAAGTCTGATTATATGGATTATGTTAATATTAAAAATAAATAAGCAATTCAGAATGATGACTCTAATGGTAAAATAAGACATAAAGTTTGGACTTATTTTGAAGGTATATTAACCTAATTAGATTATGGAAAGAAGATAAACGGCGATTTTAGTTTATATTTTTCTACTTTCAGACTCTTTAATGATGAATTCGTAATTTCTGTTATTCTGTTAGTTATTTTTTTCAATTATTGTTCTGTTCTTACTGCCATCTATTTTGGTGAATAAAAGATCGTGTATCAATTTAACACTGTCGATCTATACTACTAAATACTGACGTTTGACGACCGCTGATTGATCTCTCAGATCGCAAGAAGGACCTGGTGAAGCTTCAGGCAGGAGAGTACGTGTCGTTGTCTAAGGTGGAGACGGTGCTGAAGCTCTGTCCACTCGTCGACAACGTCTGCATGTACGCTGACAGCAACAAGGAGTACACCGTCTGTCTCATCGTGCCCTGTCAGAAACAGGTCGAGGTGCTCGCCACCAGTCTAGGAATCCCTCAGTCAGAGTGGCCAGGTTTCTGTGAAAATCCCATCATAGAGGAGGCCCTGCTGAAGAGTGTGCAGGAGCAGGCTGTGAGAGGTTTGTCTGCTGTAGTTGAGTAACTACTAATTGGCTTCAGTAGCTTAGTTTTATTGTATTGTACTATCCTGTTTTGTCATCATCATTACTTTCCATTTAATCCCAGTTTAACCAGGGTCGGGTTACGACTAGACCTTTCCTACTCCTCTCTGCCTCATACCATATCATGACATTAGTAAGTCAATCCCTTATTCTTCCATTCGTATTGGAAATTGTGTTCTTTTTTTACATTGCTTTATTATTTTGTACTGTATTACAGGTATTACTTTGCACTACATTGCTTTATTTTATTATATTGTATTGTGTTATTTTGTAGTATATTACTTTAATTTATTGTATTGTACTGTGTTATGTTGTACTACACTGCTGTATTTTAATACTTGTAATGTGATTTGTTGTGCCCGTGTTGTGTCTGGGTTGTTTGAAGAATTGATCAACCGGTAACTGCGCGTGTCGTAGAAGACGACTAAAGCACTAAGATCCATACCAACGGCAGAAAGGGCATTCGGTTGGTGAGCGCCTAGGCTCCAGAAATTGCTACAAAAATTGTAACTAATGGAAAAGTCTCAGATAGAGGATTGACTGGTGGTTTGGCGTTGGATAGAGAGGATTTGAGAAAGTCTATTTGTATCCTGACCCAGGTTAAACTGGGATTTAAGGGAAGATGTTGATGATGACGATTTTATTGTGTTATGTTGTCCTATATTGCTTTAATTTATTATATTGTACTGTGATATTTTGTACTACACTGCTGTACTTTACTATTTCTGATGTGATATGTTGCACTATATAGCCTGAGTTAATTGTCTTGCAGGTAAACTGGAGAAGTTTGAGATTCCTCAGCGTGTTAAGCTGGTCAGTGATGTGTGGACGCCTGACACTGGCCTGGTCACGGAGGCTTTCAAACTGCGCAGGAAGAACATCGAATCTCGTTACATTACCGACATTCAACGCATGTATGCTTAGAGACTGCTAGCACTCTTTCTAACATCGTTACTCTTTCTTCGTCACACCATTCTTACGATGTTTTAATAGCAGCTGTAATTTGTTAAGAATATTGAGATTAAAGATTGGCGTAGACCTTATGCTAACCTAGTATTAACAACAGTGATGTTAATAACTCTGTGTGTATCCTTCATGTAATGATTGTTAGTTCTATAGGGTTATTCCGTGGATTCAGTTATTGGTAGTTTGCTGATGTCTGTTTGTCTGTTTTTCATGTGAATTTTACCCTCAAAGTAACAATAGATCCTAATAACAGTATGTGCAGGCTATAGTTGTTTTTAATTTTATTACTATTCTATGTGTAAAACTGAAAAAATTGGAAATATAAAGTCATAAAATATACTAGCGTAATATCACAAATCTTAGGAAAATGTTTTCACATTAGAAGGATATTGAGGTGGTTGGTGCCACTTTAATTCTTATCCTGGCTTTTCAATTATGTGGCTGCACTCCTCGACGTATTTTGTGAATCATAATAGTTTTAGTGATTTTGTGAAATATTCTAAAAGCAGTGCCTAACCACCAAACTGTCTATTGAGATCTCTGCTAATATTTGCACTCAATCGGATTGAGAAGTAATACATATGACGTCTAGTAGCTGCTTTAGTCTTCTCTTAATTAAATTATTTCTAAAACGGTCTCGTTTGGTGAAGCTCTGAAACATTTAGTCGTAGTGTAAATGTGTTAGTAGTAAGATATTCGCTCTAGGTATATGACAAATATTAAAGAACTCGATCTTCTATTCTTGTATATTAACTGATTTTAAGTAGATTGATATTTGCAAGTGGTATCTCAAATAGATTGATCTATTTATTGTTAGCTTTGATCTCTGTCATTGAACTGTGTTCACATAGTACACAGGAATCTGTTGGCATTAAGTGTATTACTATTTTAGTTGTGCTATTACAAGGCATTTTAATAGGCAAATCTTTTGTTTAGGCTTGTACTATGCATTTTCTACATTTGTACCTGTTGGACTGTGAAATTAATTTTTCTTTCTCAGATTTGTATGACAGCTCTGTATTAATTTAATATTGAACAGCATACTGAAAGAAATAGTATTGAGTTTAGTTTTTGTGAGCATATATATTATTAAGTAATTATATAACATTTGGCCTATAGAAATATTTACTTTTATTCATAAATCTTTTAATCTTTGAATATTGCAGACTTTTCTCTATCTATAAGCACATATGAGACTGCTGTCTGCATTGTATACCTAGTATACTATGGTTAGGCCATTTAAATTTGTGCAGAGGAAAAAATTGATGCGTTCAGTGCTAATGTTGGAGCTTTCTAATCTTAGCGTGTATAGAATCTGATAGTCTCGCGTCTAGGGGTATTTATTTTTGCTGATTTTCATGCTCTTGCTTTTATCACTTGCTTTCTTATCTATATCCACTGATTTTGTTTTGGATATAGTGTTCCACATCGGCGACAGGCTAAAATTTTGTCTTCTCTCAGCTTAGACTCAAATTCTGATGTTGTTAATTATAATTCACAATGTCGTTCTGGATCTAAAGTTTTAATACCAGCTCAAGTTACTGTCTTCTTTTGCTTATTTAACTCGTTTAAAATTTCACTATCCCAACTCTAGCTAAACTTTTATTCATATGATGATGATGATGATGATGATGATGATCCCATTTAGAACTGAATTAACAAGGACACAAATTGAAAGAACTGATCACGAAGATGTCTAGACTGTGCGAGATAAAAATGGAAAATTACTGATAAAATTGACGTTAACTGTTATGTTTGTAAATTTCTTTAAAACTCATAAAAACTGTTACATCCATGGTAATTATGAAAGGTAAAATATTAACTAATTTAAATTGTCCAAAAATCATTGATAAGCGTAAACTACGACAAAGAATCATTTAAAAAACTAATGAATGTAAACAATAAAGCATAGAGAATTAAAAAAACAATTAATTAAAGTGGTTATAAAGTGTGGCAGTGAAACAGCCTTGCTTCTTCATACGATATCTGGTACATTTTTTCTTATTTTGGACTGCATTCATTTTGAGGGAGTATGAACGAAAATGTCATGTTCACCAGAAAGTAACTATATTGAGTGAGTTTTAAAATTATCTCTACCATCAACTGTTAAACTTTTTGAAAACCATTCTAGGTTGGCTCATTGTTATGACATCTATCTTAACCATCTTTGGCCATGGAATCAAGTGTTGAAAGCCTTTCGAATGTGATGCTAATTACTTAACTCTTTTTATGTAGGTCTGCGCGGTCATTAATTAATATAGGCAGTGTGTATGTTCCAGCTAATGTAGATATAGCCTCGCTATTATAACAGCGCAAATATCGCGGGTAATATTCAATGTGTTTTGCTTGCTCTGTATTGGTTGCTGTAAATGTTAAGCGATGTCGCCGTGTATTTCTGACGTACGTGTATGTAGCACTAGCGCCTATAACTCCATGACCAGAAAACTATTAATCAAAAGGGTCTGATTGTCTAAGGAAGGTTCTAAAGGAGAACATTTAACAAAAATATCAAAAATGAGGTCGTTGGTGTAATAAATTTTGATAACTGTTGTTCTATTCATTCTACTCGATACTCTCCCGACCAGAGATGCTGAGATTAAATAACGAAAATGTTCGTTGGTTAACTGGTGTGTATATTTCTGTATTCCTGTCTTCATCTCGACTCGTACATTCTACACGCTGCTGTATATCAGCTGCAGCAACATTTCAGCTAGGCTTCTATCTCAACGTACGTTATGCTTATTACTATGAAAGCAACATTTGTGCTAGATATTTATAACTGTTTGCAGGAAATTAGTTCGGTTCCTGAACGATTTACAAGTATCTAATGAGTTTAACATTTGATAACGTAACCATTGCATATCTCTGTATTTGACTTAGTTCTAAATTCCTGTAACTGTATTGGCTTTGCTTCGTGGAAATGCCGGTGATATTATTAGGGTACTGGCGATGTTTTGATTATTTTAGCGATTTAAGTTATAACATTTGTCGTAGTACTCGATAATTTCTGTTACTAACGTACCTTTGTTTAACTTAATCTTTTGGTTGCCCACTTAATTAAATTCATAATCACTGAATAAAACTATGCGAACAGCGAGTAATATCCCGCTGTATTGCATCAATCACTCATAGCAAAATGTATTTATACGGTATCAAGTTTGAATGTAGCTACTAGTCATAATTATAGCTTTTGAGTTATAAAACATTGAGTACATCGTTTTCATTAGAGGTCTTTGTTCTTTATAAAGTTATTAATTAATATAGATAAAGCATGTGTGACGACGGTACAGAATGGGTAAACGTAGCGACTACTTAACGTCTCCGACATTTCACGAATATATTAGAATTATCAGTATGGCGTGTTCTGAATTTGTAAATGTAAATGTAGACGAATATTTGAGCGCATTATAATGATGGAATCAGGTGTTGATGAACCGAATAAATAACGCGTGATGATGATGATGATGATTATGATGATGTTGATGATGATGATGATGATGATGGTGATGATAATGATGACGATGATGATGATGGTGATGATGATGATAGTGGTGGTGGCTAAACATTAACACTGTCTGGTCTAGTCATCCATATTGAGGATCGAGAAAATGTAGAATTATCCTTAGCTTTTCGTGTGTGATTATTCTACTTGTTAGACAGACTTAGACGTTCAAAATAAAGGTGGCATGGATTTATGTCGTTTTAACCTTTGCAGTTAAATTACGTCCTTGACGTCTCATTGAGGTGAGGAACCGAACCTTAAACGCTCATTTATGGATCGAAAAATGGCAGTGTATTCATATTTAAAATATTTATATTTTGTACATATGAGTGTGATCTGATGTTGCTCTGATTTTGATTTGTGTTTAATTTACAGTGTTTTACCGTAGGTTTGAAAACTACGTATATTAATTTTAGTATGGATTGTGAGTCAATTAAAATATATACCTGAATTGTTGTTTTAATATATCACAGATTTAAGACTATGATATCTTTCATCAACTATCAATGAATATGATTTAAAATTCTAAAAAAACACAGGAATGGGTGTTATTTACCTCATTTATGTCGATAGTACCATATTGATGAACTTGTTTACAGCTTTTAAACTTTTATTGGTTTGCCTATGCTATTAAAATATCTGTTCTGTTGTTGAGTTACTGTAGTATTCATATTCTCTTCGACTTTTAGTTATTCTCAATTAATTGACCTTTGTGATGCATTTCTGTTGCGACTGTCGGGTTCTTGTGTTTCTGATTTAATCCGTTAGGCCTAAATTTTAATTTGATTTTGTAGTTTGCTTATTTAATTTGTTAGATAGATTGTAATCGGAATTTGTTATTGTATGTAGGGTTTAAATTAATTGGTTCACTTTTATACTTATTGTGCAGTTCTATGGTGTTTCTATTTTTATGCAGTCCTGTATAAAAATCCCCTCGTGATGGTGTTTGGCTACTTCTACTAGAATTATATGTCAATGAGATTATTCAGTAATTTTGGTTAAAATATTTAGATGCATAGGATTGCAAGTCTATTTGGCTATTCATTAGAGTTTATAAAAACCGATCGTTTAAGCAAACGATCGGTTTAAACGTTCGTTTAAGCGATCGGTTTGATCGTTTAATCGTTTAGAGTTTTTATTTCTCATTAAATGGGTTAAACAGTTTGAGTTCTGTTTATCAGGTACACTATCACTTTGCCATTCCTATCTGTAATAATAATTAATTAAGGCAATAAAATCCTTCGATAGTCTTTCTACATGTTATTGATTAAGGATTTTACTATTAGCTGTTCCGATTGGTTTCAACGATTTCGTAAAATAATTTGATAATTTTGGCCAATTTTTATAATATTAGACCTGCTTTGAGTTTTAGCAAAATCCGGGTTGTTGTGAATTGAGGAAATTGTAGTGATATTTTGATGTCATAAATGTAACGCGTGATGTCATGAATATAATGTGTGATGTCACAAAAGCAAAGTGTGATGCCATAAATCTTACGAGATCTCATAAACAAGTGATCGACAACCGAGTGATGCTATTACCAGCTATAAAAATTCTCGTGCTAAATATTTGTGTGATCTGATCTGTTACAAAAATAGTATAACGCCTTTGTGTATGTATACTGCTACTCTTGAACAATCAGGTGGACCTACACATGATGCTGGTATAGTTTCCGTTTTTGCAATTGAAATATATTATCGTTATTCAGATCTCTCTTAGTGCACTGCCTACTGGCAGGTCCATGGTATGAACACCTCGACTCATCTCTATCTTCTGTCTTTCTCTTCATGTCCACATACGAGTGAATCTTTAAATTATTTTTAACTTTCCTTTTGATATACCATTACCCTTGGGGGATTCTGCTTATGACGAGGTGGGCCCTCTGTGCCTTCCTCAGCTTCGATTAACTTCAACTGGGCAGGGGCCTCATTCCCTGAGCAAACAATCCTGTTTACCAATAGTTATTCAGATAAAATGCATTAATTAAATTGACTGAGATAATTGCCATCCTATGCCAGAGCTGAGTATGGGCTCACCTGTAGCTACTAGGACTGCGTGTGATGTCTCGCCGTTGTATGTGGTTTGGTACAGCTCTTAATGTGATGCACTGTCTACCTGTTGCTTGCACTGACTCTTCTGATAGTCCAATGGCTGGAGCCAGTGGCGTAGTCGGTATGATACTCGACCGCGAATCAGTATGTGCGGGTTCAAATCCTGGGCTCGCACGTCACTGACATCGCTTTCGAGTGAGGAAACTGACCTTAACACTAGCTTCCACCTAGCCACTCTTCTCTCCTGGCTCATACAACTTTATTATGTCGTGTGAATGTTTTCTATTCCACCCCCAAACTTCAGTCGTCTGTACTTTTGTATTTTTGAGTTTTGCAATCAGTTTCTTGGTTTTATAGATAATACGAATTAAAACTATCGAATGTTTGTGCTATTAGGTGTGTTTTTATTCCTCTAGTTAAACTATATTAGCACTGAGGGTTTTCACTGAATTATTCTGCTTGCTCCCATGGGATGCTTACGATATTGAGTATGTGTTGTATTTTGACATTCTCTCTCTCTCTCTCTCTCTCTCTCTCTCTCCATTGCACTGCCAAGTGGCAGGTTCAAGGTACATATTCATACTCAAAATCTGCTTTCTCGCTCCAAAAGAGCACTCGTTAGATCAACAAGTTCACATTAGTTAACATTTTGACATGAACTGAAATTTACAACAATCAAAATTACTAGTGAAATTAAGATTCAAACTTTTAAATAGGAGAATTTCTTGAAAATTCTGTGATCTTGGATTTAAATTCTGTGTAGAATTACAAGTAATTGCGCATGGTACACATTCCAATAAAACACTTAAATATACGCTTAAATGTAAAAATTCAATGTTCTGGAGGCCTACTATGAATTTCAGTAGAACCATTTATTGCCACCGGGATGATATGTTGTAAATACGAACAAGTTATTTCGCAAACAAAATGTACAATGGAGTTTGACTCGACAAAACAAATACTATTATGCAGATTGATCAAAACCATGGTTAATATTAACCTTGATCAAACATGTAAAACAATATACTCAATATCCAACTACAAATGTGTGTTCAATTCATGAAGACATACTAATTATGAAGCAGACACTATTCAGGACAACATCTAGTACTTTGATTAAAGATGCGGAAGCAGACGCCTGTAACGTACTGGATGACAGAGAATATCTATAATCATAATATTATAATATCTATATAACGAAGAGGCGGGATTCGAACCATCTTCCCTAAGGCGCGTAGTTTAAAGATCTGCAACCCAAGAATGTAGCTCTCTCAAAACGACACAGACTACGATATAGGCTTTTATGTGTCGAAATGACTAGGATTTGTGATACTGCAGAGTTAGATCAATGCTATTCATATAACTATGCATGCTACTGGCATGCGTGCTATGGTATGATTGCTACTGATATAAGTGCTAATGGTATGAGTGTTACTGGTATATATGCTACTGGTATGAGTGCTAATGACACGAGTGCTAATGGTATGAATGCTACTGGTGTAAGTGCTAATGGTATAAGTGCTACTGGAATAAGTGCTACTCATACTAGTATGCTATACTATACTATGCTCATACTAGTATGCTGGCTGGAGCCAGTGGCGAAGTCGGTAAGATACTCGACCGCGGATCAGTTGATGCGGGTTCAAATCC
The DNA here is from genome assembly GCA_905160935.1 of Enchytraeus crypticus. Classification (NCBI taxonomy): domain Eukaryota; kingdom Metazoa; phylum Annelida; class Clitellata; order Enchytraeida; family Enchytraeidae; genus Enchytraeus; species Enchytraeus crypticus. The sequence continues at coordinate 841,023 of CAJHZI010000189.1, forward strand.
TGGCTCGCCCGTCACTGACATCGCTTTCGAGTGAGGAAACTGACGTTAACCTTTGCTTTTTTGCTTTATAAAGTTCTAGATTTGCGTGGGAGTAAAATCTAAGGCAGCGCAGCTAGAATAAAGCAACGTTCTCTAGGTTTATATTTAGCTAATGACTTTGACTGAGACACTATGGTTTCCTAAACTTTCCTTCATTCTACTCTAGTACATAAATATCTCTAGTTCCTGCTCATACAGTGGACTCTGTTGTGGATTTCTAGGATGACCAACATTTGCCGCAGCACCTACCCAGTTGAATGTTGTGGGAGTTCTTAGAACCGGCATTTTATTTTGTTGTTGGTTGTATCGTTGTTGCCTAGGATATGGTTGTTCTTGTTGTCTAGTATATGATGGTTGTTGTTGTCTAGGATATGGTTGTTGCTCTGATCCAGGATATGGTTGTATCTGTTGGCCATTGCGTACAATGTGTTGCGCAGGATGTGTCAGCTGTTGTCCATGGTTTACCAGCTGTTGACCAGGGTATGATATTTGATGCCCAGGTTGTCCTCTGCCTATCCCAAGATCATCTAACCCCTCTCGTGTCAAAGGATTATTCCATCCAGCTTCCGTCATCTGACCATAGTTCACCACGCAATCGTTGGTCACGTTGCGTGCAGCTACGTCACGATTTTGTGCGTACCTCACGTCACTGTTTTGTGCGGGCCTGACTTGACTAGAGTTGTGGTGCTGAAGCTCCATGGTTTGCACGGGCGTCTCTGGTATTTCATCGTACACATTATCAGATGCCTTCTGAAAATCAGGTCTAGAACGTACCGGTCTTGATCTCTCAGGTCTGATCATGTTCCAGGCTTGATTCACCGGCTGTTTCATATGCTGCCTGAGGCCGCTGAATAAATACAAAACGAATTAATTGCTTTAAAATATATACGAGAACTTTTTAAATTAGAAATACTAAGTGAATAATTATTTAATTTTTAATAAGTGAATGTTAATTTCCACCAAATTTTGAAGCTGCTAACATTCACAAGTCTTTAAACTTAAATTGATGATAATTATAAGCCTGAAGATATTAGCCGGAACGTGAGTTCAATCCACCAGGATCATACTTCTGACCCTTGATATCCTTCACAATCTTCTAAAGCTAACACCATTATTGCTAGCAATTCATGCTTTAAATTAGGGTTATCTACAAGAGACATCGCCGTTAGTGTTAACAGATAAATACACTTTCATTTATAAGCGTAAGTAAGGTTAAAGTTCAAAATTGATGATACAAATCTAGTTTTAAATAATTTTGAATTTAAAGGATAACTCTAATCTTGAAATCAGCCTAAAAATAGCCTTAGCTAAAACTCATGTACATGTATATGGAAGATTATCGTTTGATTCATCCTGGACGAAAGGCACATGTAGCCTACATGCAGCCTGAGCTGTACCGATAGCTTGTTGTCATGTTGTTTGCCAGCAGATAAGTAGGCGCAGATTTCAAATTCAGTGATCTTCTCTTCACTGAAATGTTAAAATGCAGGAAACAGACGTTAAACTTAACTTTAGCCTATGCTATAATCATCTGCAGCCATCACAAGTCATACAAGAGAGTCACCAACCTATTTCTGCTTCTTGAGAGAGCAATCCCTACTACAGCGATACAGACTAAGAGCAGAACCCCTCCTATACAGCCTCCTACCACTGCTGCAGCTAAACGAGTAAAAATTATGTTTTAAGGGTTAACAGTGTCAAAATAATTTCTATATATTCAAGCCTAAAATAGTATTGCGTAGAACATAAATGCATATTTTATGCTAAATGTATTGCTGTGTGAACTATAATGTTTATATACTGTAAGTATTGCTGTGTAAACTGTGTGAACTGTGTTTTATATAAAAGGTGTATATGCTATATATGACACTTGTAGTATCGATATAAAATTATTTTAGTTTGATTTTGATATCATGCATAATGGACCATATAATATTATTAACAAAAACTATGCAAATTGTTCGCTTTAAAGTTTAATGTAGTGATTTCAGCCAAAGCGGAAGAATTTAAAAATTTTAAAACTGTGAATGGCCGTTACAAGCTACCAACTCAGATACTAAATGATAAAAACTTCTTCACAAGGACTACTTCAGCAAGTTTTATCTATTAAGTTTCCTAAATTCTAAAAAATAATTCTTGTGTTGTCCATATTTCACATTTTTCACTCGCTACTGCTCTCCATCGTTCAGCCACACAAAGGAGAAGTTCAACACAAGTTGAACCCAAGACGTTGACGCTGTAGCTCGGTTTATACTGTATCTAAAGCGACATTTCTTCTAATATCATCCTTTCATGAGGAAAAGGACACTAAAACCTTAATTATTCTAGCCTAAATCTAGGTGTGGGAGATACATTTCCATTGTATTCGTTAGCATATATGCTGAGAGCATATTTTATTGAATTAGTTCATTTGGCTTTCCTTTAATTCTAAGAACCACACAAGAGATATAGGGTGAATTGGATAGAGTGCAGCTTATGACTCACTCTGGTTTGAAGATACACCTCCAGATGGCGTTGTATCGGTTGCGTTCTTGTTTTTCTCGTTGTCTGTAGATGTTGCCGTCATTGTTGTTTGTGCAGAACTGAAGGACGATCGAGAGTAGACGGTACTGTGTGTTGCCGATACTGAGGCAACAGTTGTTCCAGCCGTTGTTGTTGTTTTTGTGGTCAAAATGTCTCTTCGCGATGTTTGTACTGTCGAAGTTTGTTGTGGAGTTATGACTGATGTATATCCTTGGGTTACACTGACAACAGTGGCCGATCGCTCGAGAGTGTTGTTAACGGTTGCTTCATTATCATTTGTTGTTGCAGCACTCAGTGGTACACTGGTTGTTCCATTAGTGGCAACAACAGTTACTGTTGATTGAGAGGAGAAAGAAGTTGTAATCGGTGACGAAATAGATGCAGTAGTCATGCTGGATATAGTAGTTATTTCTGTTCCTGTGTTGAAGCTAGTAAAAGTACTGGCAGTTGTAGTTCTCGTTGAAGTACTACTTGATGGTACTTTTGATGAACTAGATGTGGAATTTAAAGAAATTGATGTACTAGTAATTACATATATTATCCTAGTAATCCGGCTAGACGTAATTGTACTGAAATTAGTAGTACTGGAAGCACTACTATTTGAAGAAATCTTACTGGGAACGGAAGTAGTTATCTCAAAGGAATGGGTACTTTTATTACTGACAGTTGTTGTACCACTCTGCCCATTAAATGTACCATTACTTGTGGCTCGCACATTTGTCGTAGGTGCGGTCGATAATGAATGAGGGATGGAGGTTCTGGTACTAAGCGAGATGATACCGCTATTAGATGTTGTCACGATAATATTCGCAGGCTTTGTCGTAGATGTTGTGATAGGTGACACAGTGGAAAATGTGACATAAGAAGCTGTGACAGAATATGCGACAGCAGGAGATGTGACAGAAGAAGATGTGACAGACGAAGATGTGACAGAAGAAGATGTGACAGAAGAAGATGTGACAGAAGGAGATGTGACAGAAGAAGATGTGACAGAAGAAGATGTGAAATAAGAAGATGTGAAAGGATGTGATGATACAGAAGATGATATGATAGAAGAAGATGTGACAGAAAAAGATGTGACAGAAGAAGATGTGACAGAAGAAGATGTTACAGAAGAAGATGCGACAGAAGAAGATGTGACAGAAGAAGATTTCACAGAAGAAGATTTCACAGAAGAAGATGTTACAGAAGATGTGACAGAAGAAGATGTGACCGAAGAAGATGTGACAGAAGAGGAGGTATCACCACTAGACAGCAGTTGTGTCTGAACACTGAAATCAGAAACTACTCTTATCCTACTTTCTTCTGAATATCCTTCTCTCGCTGCTGTAAACAGATAAAATAAATATCAGATTAGTAAATTAATTGGCTATAGACAATATGATAGGTTATGATAGTGTTGCTAGTTCAGACTTGTAGACTTGCAAAAATTTAGCTGCTTTGTATTTTACACTCGAGCCTTTATCATAGGAATCGAAACTGGAAGTGTATTAAAATAAGCCAGATATTTCAGTAGTATAAAAGACTGATACAACAACATCAAAAAGAGAATAGTATAAGCGGTCAAATGTCTCACGTTTCGAGGATCAATGCAGAAATTTTGCCTGTAAGCGTCTTTGACAAATATAATAAAATAATTTAATAGTAAACAAGCCTACCGAAAATTCTAGGTTGGCTAAAATATGAAAGTACCATAATACCTATATTAGAAGGCAGTTTGTATTCAGCAAGATAATAGCAACTATTTAACACTTCTAAGTTGATTATTCAGTTGACAGCTATGGCAAGCAATAATACTGATGCCTTTGACATAGTCGCTGGATGTAGAAACGAACTCTAAACTTCAATTATAACGATGATGCATGTCCACTATAGAGTAGATTATGATAGTGTACGTAGAGTAGAATATGGTACATGTAGTGTACGTAGAGTAGATTATGTAGACTTACTGGCAAAAGTGCAGATGTCTGTGACTAGAATGAAGAATGAAATGACTAAAATAGTATCCTTCATGTTGATTAGTTAATCCACAAATGCAGCCAAGATTTATCCGAAATTTTACTCATCAGACGTCCCAGATCTATTTGCTCTTCTTTATTAAGTATATTCTTATTTCAATCAATAGCTTTATTAGAAGTATTTGGACTTAATCGTAGTTTTATTCGAAAATCTTGTCTGTTAGGCAACAGAAAGCAAAATATTTATAGCAATATTTCAGTTAAATTATCTACTACACTTTACAATATTTTGCATTAATATTCTCTTCTAACAGATACCCAAGTTATACCTAATTTAACCTAGTTAAATTGGGATTAAAGGGAAGAAGATGATGATGACTATCTGCTAACATATGTTATAGGGCCAAATGCTACAGTGTTCTAGGCCTAGATGTAATGTTATAACGTCTTCGTACGGTAACGGTTTTATCAAGATAAAAGAATTCTGAGCTTAACCTTCTACAAAAAATAAATTAGTCTATCCCCACATGAAGCCACAATAAGTGAAAGTGATTACTGCTTTGATATCATGAGATCCGCAAAATTGACTCCTTAAGAAAAGTCTGTTTAAAACAGGAGGCGTGGAGTCGGGTATTGCAAGCGATGAAACGGGAAGCAGTTGATAAACTTAATTAAATATTTTTAAATACACTAATTTCAAAATACTTGTAAAGATCACTAAATAAATTAGATACTCTAAATTCAATATTTTAAACAAGAATGGAATATATATATATATATATATATATATATTTATATATATATATATATATATATACATACATATATATATATATGTATATATATATATATATATATATATATATATATATATATATATATATAAATTAACTAAAGTTCATATAATTTTACTAAATGAAGTGTTCTTATAGTAAAATTATGGGCATATAGCAAATGGAATCGGGTTATTGAGAGTCTTCTTTTGCTTTGCTACAGTTTAAATATTATTATCGAAGGTCGCAAGAATCGTCGTGCAATTATTACAGACTGACTGCAGTTAAACGGTATCAGAAATTCGATCGCCTCTTAGTAGGTTTTTTCTGAAAGACTTGAAATTTCAAAGACTCAAAAGTTTTAAAATCTAAATAATCGTTTTAAAATTTGAACGCAGGGACATCTAATGACATGATTTAGTTAAAATTATATAAAATAACATTCCTACTACTCTTTATTAATTTTTACACTCTATTTTACTGCATGATGCCAAGTTGTGAAGCGTAGGCTAGACGTTAATCGTTGATACAGCGTGTTTATTATAATTGAGACAATTCCTGGGAGTAAATTTAAACATTTACCATCCAATCGATGACTGTGAAAATATATATATGCATTATAAATCAACAAATTTTCTCAAAAGTTTAATTTATTTAGAAATTATTCTGCCTATAAATTAAGAAGTTAATATTATAAAGTAAGGTTAGAAATGGAAAATCAAAAGTTACTCGTACAACCCAATCATAATTTTAACTGTGTACTTGTAAATATTTCATTACCAATACAAATACTGCGTACTACGTCATAAAGCTGGAGCCTGTGGCGAAGTCGGTAAGATACTCGACGCCGATAAGTGTGTGCGGGTTCAAATCCTAGGCTCGCCCGTTACTGACATCGCTTTGGAGTGAGGAAACTGACGTTAACCATAGCTTTACCAGCTTTTACCATCAGGTGAAGTGTTCTTGTGACTAAATTACAATCTGATAATGCATATCAGGCAAGTATGTTACAAATTCCACATAAATTAGCCATTCATTTAGAATTCTGTTATTAAAGTAGGTTGCTTTCACACTATTGAATAAAACTGTTTCAACATAATCGCTTATCAACTATGCATTTAGCTGAGCCTATGTCGAATTAGTACTTATCAGTAAGTAAGTATATTATCTATAAATTGCAATACTCTATCTTGGAAAATTTCGTTTAGTAGGCCTACTATTCCTGTTTATTTAATAGATTTATGTGCTTATATATACCTGTTTTTGCGATCTTAATATAAATAATATCTATCGACAAAATGCTATAAGCATACCTATGCAAGCCCTATTTTAATTTCTTTAGCAATTCTAAGCCTACTGAAGTGAAAATAGTTGATATTTTAAATAAATTACATAATACATTTTACATATTTCGCAACAATTCTAAATTAATAGTTTCAATGACAATATGAATACCAGTAGAAACGACGAGCGAATACGACTTTTTTGCGAATATGCATTTTTTATATCGCCGGATCGGCACCGTTTAGGGTCGTTTTCTTTCCCTTTAACATATTTTTTTCAGATCGTTTGGGGGTGAATCGATTTGTAGTGACATGTGACGGGGGGACGTCCCTGACATCATCCTTGTGTGAGGAAACGGACGTTATACCTTTATTAATATTTTAATTAATATATAAAAAGGTCTCGTATAAGGTGTCACGGGGTAGATGAAGCATCGACTTCTTTTATTGTCGCAACAAAACTTGTGCTTTTTCTAAATCGTGTCAATAGATAAGTCTTATTCTATCAAGCGTGGGGCAGCCCAAGCTCGACTGAGTCATACAGCGTTAAATCAGTCACGCCCCTATTGAATTGAATGGCTTGTACGTAACGTTGAGGTTGTTTTTCAATTGTCCCGTGAGGAAGGTTACAATGCGTAGGATACGGCTAAATATAGTGTTCTTTTAAATGATTGCTAAGCAAGGCAATGGAAAATCCTCTCATTGATATTTCATGAACTAGAGATTATTTGTTCCTTGTGTCAATGCTTACTGCATGTATTTATGGTGAATTGAATAATTAATCGATTGAGTGCTCGTTACTCCTGTTTGAGACACTGAGTATGAATAAAATTATGTGCCTGTGGGTTTGTCAAATTTTGCTAGTGTTAGAAATTTAGACTCTTTGGCAAATGTTAGTGACCGCTTCAGAACGGACTTTTGCAATAATAAAAAGCATTGACAGACACGATCCATAAAATTTTGTTTTCTACCGCTAAAAGTGACTAAAAAACTACGTTAGTATATCAAAAACGTAAAAATCATAGAAATAAATACATAAATGAATAATTTACTTATTTTATTAGGAAATAACGCTAGAGCTATTTAATGAAGATTGCCATCTCTTAAACCTACTGAGTTAAAATACAACTAAATATTTAGAGACCAATTGTGAGGAGGTTAATCAGTCACTGATCTCTAATGCAATATTCACAGAAAATACATGACTGTGGTAAAACACCCTTTGATTTCATCGATGTCGATAAGATACTCGACTGCGGATCAGTATGTGCGGATTCAAATCTTGGGCTCGCCTGTCACTGACATCGCTTTCGAGTGAGGAAACTGACGTTAATATTAGCTTTTTTAAACTTTTATCGTCTGAAATAGATATTATCTTAGCACACTGATATTATGTTGATAATAGAGTATGTTTGTCATAGCCTTATTAGCCTTGGTGACAGCTGAATATTTCGATTAGGTAGCTGAGAATTGAATGACTAAAGTTGGCGGTTCTGCATCAATGACGACCATTATATACAGTTTGCTTTCGCTGTGTTTTCATAAATACCATTTCAGGCCAATCCTTGGATGAGCCTAGTTGAAAACGCTCGGGCTCACTAAGCCAGAGGCTTTGAATTTATTTTTAACGAGTACGACTCCAGCTATATTAGAATGATTTCCAATTAATTATGTAAACAAAATTAATGTTCTATATATATATATATATATATATATATATATATATATATATATATATATGTTGACCTGTGTAATTATACAATATATATATATATATATATATATATATATAATATAATTATATATTGTATAATTACACAGGTCAACAAAATTAAACTTTTTTCTCATCAGAGATTAAAATACACTTTTCTTAAGTACTTTTTGACGCTGATTACAAATCTGTAACCAGAATTTTTCCAGCACGTAGAATTTTTGAGTTATGACCGATTCAAATTTAACAATACTAAGCTTAGAATAAACGCATAAGAATAAGTTATGAACTTATTCATAATTTATTCATTTTCTTACAACATCTTTCAGTCAATACAAATAAAAATGTGCGAAACTGATCTCATTTGTCACTCAACACATCTTCTATTGTCATGGAGTGAGTAGTACTTAATTATGACCGCTGTACATACGATTTTCTCTTGTGTGATTGGTTTGGATTATCTCGGTGCAACATCCAGCAGTAGTCTGCCATCATGCTCTCGTTCCAGAAGTCTTGATAACGATAATAACCTTTAATATCTTGGTGAAACCGCTCACCCTGTTCATCACCGGCTCACACTATTCATCACTGACTGCACCAAGGTTTTCTGGGAAGTAATCTAGGTGTGAAAGCAAAAAATGAATCTTCAAAGACATTCTACAATCCATCTCTTTGTAAGAAAACTAGCCAATTCTGGATTCCTTGTCAGTAGTCCGGAGACTTATTGTTTTCTAAGGAGGTTTTCACAAATCCATCTGAAGGCTTGTCATGCTTTTCGTTCTGAGGTATTGAGGCACAAGAAGCAGCAATATTTTTGTGAAACCACCTTGCATTCCCATCAACATACCAATTACCTCGAGATCGCCGTAGATATGCCACTGATGGTTTTTGAACTGGATGGCCTCGAGAGCTATATTCATATTCTCGTAAGATTCCTTGAGGTTTACGGAGTGGGCTATCGGAATAAACGGTTTTACATTTCCATTATGCAGAAGACCGGCTTTCAAGCTTCACTTACAAGAAAATAACCGCCACTCAGATGGTACATGTGCCTACATTAAGCTTGTGTAAAGCCCATTAGTGTCATTGTTATAACACAGTGGATAGCCTACTGTGAAGATTACTGCCAAATCAAGGTTTTTTTTTCTATAGTGACTTATGCAAACATCGTTCTTAAGTAAGTTCCTTTCTTTCAGCCGGGACGCAAGAAGCTTCGCTTTTTCTTTCGATAGAGCCAAGTCTCTGGCGAGATCATTCAACTCATCTTGGTTGAGCGTCTATGGTTCCAGACTCTCCTCGAGTAAATCAGGATCAGATGAAGATGATGGGTTATGTGCTGCTGCTGCATTATCATCTGCTTCCATTTCGCTGTCGATAGAATCAGGTCCCTCTTGTGGAGGTATGGGAACCGGCAACGAATCATTATGAGGTAGGCCTACAGGTCGGCAGGCAGAGTCAAGGGCTGGATAAATTATGTTGTGCTTGTTCTTTACAGAAAACTCAATTACGTTGACGCCATAAAAACAGCAGTCAGCATGATGATCTCTTTGCTCTCTCCATACCATAGGGATAGCGAAATGCATAGAAATCTTCCTTTTGTTTATCCAGTCGCGTAAAACATTTGAACAAGCAGTGCATATGATTTGTGGCGCCCAACCTTTACCTTGGTCTCTAAGTGGACAGCCGAAGTAGGCTCTGTAAAGTTTTCTAATATCCTTCGTGATAGTTCTCTTTTGCGACTTCGGAGTGAGTGAACCTCACACATATCAAAATGTATACGGATGGTTTCTACATTCTCGAGGCATATTGATTAATTTTACTTATGAAGATAAACTCAAGATGGTTGTTAAGATTACATAATGACGTCATGTGGAAGTTCCCAATTCCAAACACTATGAAGAGAAATTTTAATCGAGATCAGCAGAGGCCAATGCGTACGTAATATGCCCGCAGATAATTGCGAATAATGTAAAAAATATAATCTGCCTCATCACAAAAACTAGACGTGATAGAGAAAAACTATATAACTGTGTTACTGATTCATAATTAGAATCAGCGTCAAAAATCCTATACAGATGACCCAATAATTTGCTTGATGAAAAATCACTGTTGACCAGTAATTATATATATATATATATATATATATTATATGTAATTATATATAATTATAATATAATGGATAATATATATACATATATATATATATAGACCTATATATATGTATACATATATAATTATATATATATATATAAATATATATATATATATATATATATATATATATATATAAATATATATAAGATATATATAAGATATATATATATATATATATCTTATATATATCTTATATATATATATATATATATATATATATATGGGAACTAGATAGGACATGAGATATGTGACTATCTGACCCGTAACTAGATTTGAGATTATTCCGACCTTAGAGTCAATGTTAGACCCGCCATAATACCCGAGATTATACTCTACTTTATACTCGAGATCATACCAGAAGGTGATATTCGTTATTTGTGCCAAGGTTGCACCAAAATTCAATCCGTACAGTATACTCCATGCAGGATGCAATACTAAACCTGCGCAAGTGACATACATATTTGAAATGCTTTTGCCTAAACTAACATACGTGCAGGCCTTTCCATGGTTTGAGTCACTCGAGCGCCCAAATGACTCAATGTGAAGAGTTGTGTGCATCGTTATGAAAATTCTGAATTCGTGATTATGAAATGAATTTAATTAATTATCTTAGGTTCGATCTTCCGTCTATTTTTCGGAGAAATCTTGTATGTAATAGAGGCTTGTCGTATGACTTACATTCTAATAATAATAAAACAATTATTCCTATGTTGCGTTCATAAATTGAAAATATAAGTATTTTTAAAATGTTTCAATTATGCAATATAAATACGTTATCAATGAGTGCCGATGTCGAAAGCGCCGTGTAGCTAACCAGTTCTAAAATATATTGCCCGTAGAATGTATAAGTTATAGCTTCGAACGAGCTATGATTGTCTTTCCAGCCCTTGTTACTTAACTGTATCTCTATAGCAGTCTAAAGAGGGCTACTAGTAGTTCCAATAAATTTCAGCAAATTCTGATTTATTTTGGGATATTATCCTATTATTGCTGAAGAACAGCGATCACAGATATTGAGCAATAAATTGACAATAGATGATACATGGCTTTTATTTCCTCATAACGTTAGATTTGATATTCCCAGCAAATAATGATTAATGTTACCTTTTAAAAGGTTGGCGACTACTCAAACTCATAGGTCGGTAATAGATCCTATAATACGAAGTCCAATAAAATCTTTATCTAATAGCAAAGAATGATCAGATTACAGCCACGAGGATAAAGTATAATTACAGCTCCGTCAAGTTGGCTCCGCAACTTCTTCAAATAAATCCAACTTATATACCAAAAATTAGAGCTCAATTAGTGCTAATTTTTGCTGTAAGTCCCAAAAATTGAGCTCACTCCGTTTGGTACGTATACTTCCTACCAAAATATGCGGAGCCAAATTGACGCTGGCTTCTCAACTTTTACATTGGCTCCGCAACATTATCAGGAAAACTTAAAACTATATACAAAATTAGAGCTCAATTAGTGTTAATTTTTGCTGCAACTCTCGTAATTAGAGCTCGCTCCGTTCTGCGCTTATAGCCTACCGGAGCTTTGTGGTACAAATTTGGGGCCAGCGTAAAGTTGGCTCCGCAACAATCTCGTGTAAACTTAAATACTATATACGAAATTAGAGCTCAATTATTGCTAATTTTTTTCTGCAACTCTCATAATTGGAGCTCGCTCCGTTCCGCACTTATAGCGTACCGGAGCTTTGTGGTACATTTTTGGAGTTAGAGTCAAGTTGGCTCCGCAAGTTTCTCCTAGACCTATGTAATTGGAAACAGTCATTTGTAAATTAACGTATACAGTTACAGCTATATAACAAGTTTGTGCTCAATCAGCGTTAATATCGGTTTCACGCGATAGCCAGGCTTGACCTACACTTTCTCTCATCGTATTGTTTTCTGATCTTTTCTTCACAGTTTCCGAGTTCAAACTCTCCATGTAAAACTTCCGGACCGACTCATTAGTTTACTAATGGCTGCTTATGAATATTAATGATTAGAACGCGGATGAATTTGATTGGCTAGAGGGCTAGAGAGGACGCTAGACAAGACAATGAAAAGTTTACTTTTGGTTTTAGTTGAGTCAGTCGGTCCGGAAGTTTTACGTGGAGAGTTTGGACTCGGAAGCTATGAAGAAAAGATCAGAAAACAATAAGATGAGACGCAGGAAATGGCGTAAAGTTTAGAATATAGCAGAATGGAGCGACAGGGAGCAGGTGTCCGGGAAGCGGGGATCAGGAAGCATGGATCGATCGTCGGGTTTGCGGACTAAGGGAAAGACAGAGAGAAAGAGAGAGAGAAATAGAACAAAAAGACACTAAGAAAGAGAACAATAGTGCAGGGTAGTTTAAATAGTTTTATTTGAAATGAACCAATAACTGTAGAACTATTAATTGACATTATAACGCATTCTTAGTTTGTATTGAGTCGTTTAGTTGATTATTAATAGAATAGAGAACTCTTGAATGTCGCCAGCACAGATACAGCTAACAGTTATTAACGTGACAGAGTCATCATCAGAAAAGACCAGCACCAAACCAATCAAGGAACAATATTCAGTATAATCATTCATGGTCAGCACAACAGCAGTTCTACCATTAATGAGCCTAGTTCCCAATCAACGAATGATCATCTCACATCATCATCATCATCGTCATTATCAAAACCAGCGGCACCACACATCCAATATCCAAACAACCCAAAATACCATCTCGTTAACAGTTGAACTGATGCAATGCTATATTAAAGTGAAAATTTCGTCAACATCTGTGAAAGTCAATTACAACATTTCGGAATTCGCTCCACAATTATCAATCAAATTAAGATTCATATTAAGACCGGAGATGGTAGTCAGAATTAGAAAGTGTAGGTCAAGCCTGGCTATCGCGTGAAACCCATATTAGCGCTGATTGAGCACAAATTTGTTATATAGCTGTAACTGTTATACGCTAATTTACAAATGATTGTTTCCAATTACATAGGTCTACGAGCAACTTGCGGAGCCAACTTGAAGCTAACTGCAAAAATGAACCACAAAGCTCCGGTACGCTATAAGTGCGGAACGGAGCGAGCTCCAATTATGAGAGTTGCAGCAAAAATTAGCTCTAATTGAGCTCTAATTGTGTATATAGTTTTAAGTTTCCCTGATAATGTTGCGGAGCCAATGTAAAAGTTGCGGAGCCAGCGTCAATTTGGCTCCGCATATTTTGGTAGGAAGTATACGTACCAAACGGAGTGAGCTCAAATTTTGGGACTTACAGCAAAAATTATCACTAATTTAGCTCTAATTTTTAGCATAGGGTTCAAATTCGATTTTGAAAGTTGCGGAGCCAGCGTCAAGTTGGCTCTGCAAAACTTTGGTACGCAATATGTACCAAACGGAGTGAGCCCTAATTGTGAGACTTACAGCAAAAATTAGCACTAATTGAGCTCTAATTTTTGGCATATAAGTTTGATTTATTTGAAGAAGTTGCGGAGCCAACTTGACGGAGCTATTACATAATTACAGTACAACATCAATAGAGTAGGATTACTTAATTTTCCTGGTGTGCTTTTGTTACTGCTAAATAAATCGACAGCTAAAAGGGGCAATGTAATAGTCTAGTATATTTCATTCTTACTTCTGGCTCAATAAATTTAGTATCTTTTGCTTCTTAATTTTAGAATAAAAGTTAGTTCCTGCAAAACAGCAAAATCGCAAACGCTGGAAAGGAGTTGATTCAGTTGGTCTTGTAGACAAAGAAAGGATAGACGGAGAGGCGGATTGACTAGAGTTTACAACAGGAGTCAATCCAGTGTCCGTGTCTCTTTCAATTAGTTGAAAATCCCTTCTCATTAAGCGCAGTAGGCCTGGATTTAACAAGACAACCGACCATTTGTCCATCACCCGGGTTGCAGCATGAATAAGGCAGAATAATCTACGAGTAATTACAGAAGCAATATGTACTCCGCACATTTAGCTTGATTTTAACTTCCTTACAGAAACCCATTTGTCAGCACATGCTCTTTCTAAATACGTGCATTAAGGCATTGATATACGAGTAATGCTAATTTTAAAACATAGCCTAATATTTGTATTAATCTATCGACAACCTATATAAGAGAGATATCCTTCCTAAGAGTTTCGGTTCAGATCTGTTCAGCTTCTATTCTATTCATTATGTAAAACTAAGATTAAATGCAAAAGCCAGCTTTATCATCATATTCCTGCTCGATAGCATGCCACTGACGTGGAAGTCACTGGATTTGAACTGTGCACGTTCTGATCCGCTGCTGAACAACTTTGCAATCAATTCAGCCACCGGCTCATGTCAATATTTATTGTGACTGATAAAATGTAGAATTTTTATGTTATAAAATTTAAACGTACATTAGGTCAAATTAAGCAACAACAACATAGCATTAAATAGCCCCGCCCATTACAATTCATTATCTTTTCTTTAGAAGTCTGTGTGTAAGCAGTGAATCCACATTTATAATAGATGTCAAAAATCTTGTTGACATTACACTGATGGACTAATCCTTTCTTTTAATCCCTCAACGAAATGTCAAAAGAATCTCTATAATCATTTGCAAAGCTCGATTTTTATCATCATCACCATTATCTTCCACTGAATCCCAGTTTAACTAGGGTCAGGATACGAACAGACTGTCTCAAATCTCTCTGTCCTACATCATATCATCCATCAGTCAATCCCCTATTTGAGACTTTTCCATTCGTTTAAATTTTATTCGATATTATCTGGATTGAAGGAATTTATTTAAGCCTTTAATCTGAATAAGTAAACTTTAATGAAAACTAAGCTTTGTCATGTTGGGCTTATAGAGAACAACTTAATATGAGCTTCAACTAGATTTCCTAAATTCAAGAATTATTTTTTTATCCATTTCAGAGCATATACATTAGATGGCTCTCAAAACAAATAAAGATATCGGTTCTAATATTTTCTAGGTTTATTTCATAACAGTAGGTCAGGAGAGATAATCATTATCTTGTGACTTAACTTGAGGGTTCGTAAAAAGCTGGTAAAACTAATGTTAACGTCAATTTCCTCACTCGAAAGCGCTGTCAGTGACGGAGGAGCCCAGGATTCAACCCAGCACCTACTGATCCGCGATTAAGTATATTACCGACACCGATGTTAATTATTTATGATACTAATAGCGTTGCAGTGTGTATCCTACATAGTGCAGAAAAAACTGTACATTTAAACTATCAAGAATTTCATGTGGGCGATCATGTTCACACATATCACAGAAGTCTTCAGCGCAAAATGCCAAGTTTGATTGCACTTTTATCGGCACAAATCTCAACTTTAGATTCATTCAAATTCTATCCTGGATCGTGATCAACAAGCTCTCCCGCAAGCGAATTAACATGTCCTTAGAGGAGTGGAACATTCACCGGGTGAATTCAATGTCAAACTCCTAGCAGCTTTGTCTAGTGTTGAATAAAGTATTTTCTAAATTATTTGAAATAAAGTGTTTAACAGAAAATAACTTCTAAATGGAAATAGATGGTAATGATTTGAATTGTCTATACTGCAAATACAAAGTGTCTAAACTGTAGGTCCTATATACAAGCATAAAGGATATATATATATATATATATATATATTATACATGTACATATACATATATATATATATATATATATATATATATTATACATGTACATATACATATATATATATATATATATATATATATATCTATAAATATATATGTATATATACACATATATATAACAACAAAAAACAAAAAACAACAACAACAAAAAGTTTCATGAAGTTTACAAGTGGTTGTTATTAATCAATTGATGACAGTCAGCTGCTGACTGAGTTTATATATATATATATATATACATAGAAAGATAGATATATGTATCTATCTATATATACAAGTGTATATATAAATATATGCAGTATATATAGGACTATATATATATATATATATATATATATATATATATTATGCAAGGATATATATATATATATATATATATATATATATATATATATATATATATACACACACATGAATATGCAATAAACAACATTCTGAATGGGTATTAAAACGACCAGGACTTTACATTGATACATAGTTCCTCTCTCCTCCTCTGTTATACAGTATATATACGCGCATGCATGTACACTGTATACATGCTTTAGGTGTGTATTTACTAGGTTGTTCATATTGTTGCCACTGAAAAGTTGCGGATGTTCTTTTACTACGGATTAATCCCGGAGTTTTCTCGTTTTCAAGAAAACTACTTATCTCTTCTCCTACGCAGTTTTTAATCTCGGCTATACAAAAGACGTGATGAATGAAATATGTGTAAACAGGCTAGCACGTTCTTGTAATGACCAGCTTGACATTTGTACCGACATTGGAGAAATCGCATTTACCTTTTAAGTTTAAATTTTAGAGCAAAAATCAGTATTATCTATTTTTCCTTATAGACAAACACGACAAACAATAGCAATATATTTCGTAAAAATCAAAAGAAACTGGGATTGTAGCAGAAAAATATATGCCTTCGTGGATTACTTAATGATCCAGTTAATTTGAAAATTGTAACTCGTAATGAATGATAATACTAAATTATGTGAATTGCTGGCTGCCACTAAAGACTTACATTTATTCAGGGCAAATTTGGTTTAAAAGCAGGCCCGTATTTAAGGGGGTCAGCGGCCCCGGGACTTGGGCCCCACCAAAGGTGGTCCCATACCAGAGCCTTCAATTATTTTGAGAATTTAAAAGAAAAGAAAAAGGCGATTGAGTATAAGCTAATAAGTCCTTTAACGTAACTGTTTGTGTTGAACTGATGGGGGGGGGGGGGGCTGTAGCCCGCATCGGTTGAAAATTTCTCCCTGAGCCCTTTGCAAGCCCAAAATTTTTTGCTTACATTTTGGGGGAAGCCGGGGATTTTCTCCGTCAGTAGTTTCTGACTTCTCCCGAAGTGGTTTGTAAATTTACCATCCTATGGGAATTCATTATTTATCCCCTGACCCCTCTGTGGATATAGTAGTGTTGCAACCTCACGCTCATCTATATTGCTCGACGTAGTCAATACTCTATAGCTGGGACGCTGTACAGTCTGCAGACTACCCCTCTGTGGGGAACTTCAACTGACCTCGGGATCTTTGGCAGTTTCAGTTAATGACAGACATACATGTAAGCTTACAATTTTGTGGAACAAACTATTGCATATCAACACAGTAACTTCAATAACTACTATAGTATTGTTTTTCAGTTCAGTATTCTATCAAGTGCCACCAATTTAAATTCACTACTTACAATAGTGCTTCAGCTTCTGGGGGACTTCGTCCCCTAGACCCCCTACTAATACCCTCTTTTTATGTGTACTTTATTTAGATTTTTTGTTCCATTAAATACCTCTCCCCCACTAATCGCTGAATCAAATCCAACACTTCCTGCAATTTCCTTCGTGCATAACTCTTTCAGAAAACGTTTTGTTCGTCCCTCCCCCAACAACGATTCCTGTGTCCGTGCATGAAGTTTACAAGTGGTTACTATTAATCAATTGATGACAGTCAGCTGCTGACTGAGTTTAAAATCAGCTCAATGGATATTCTAATTTTGAGATGAATCTTATTAGATCGTTGGTACATGATATGCCTCAACCGTCAGCCCCTCAATTACTTCTCTCGAAGAAGCTGGACCCTGGCCCCCACCAGTCAAATTCGGCCCTGTTTAAATGTATGACCGGCAAATTTCAATTTATTATTTTTTTGTGCTATCGAACCAAGTAGGCCTACCAAAATAGCAAAGTTGTTATTGTTGTTAGCAGTGCCCAAGTGATTATGATGATTTTGAAATATCATGAAATTGACACGGGTAGCTTTTCTCACAAAATGTTCATGACAACGAGATGAGTCATAATTCTGCAGGTAGCATGATACACGTTAGTTAAAAATTGAAATTAAATTAAATTAATTCTCTTCAATATTTCCTTATAAAAATTGCAACTCGGTAGAGTATGTTTGATCAACCTCAAATAACGCGATTCGTATTTTCGAATGATGTGTGCATCAGTTTAGCGGAAATGCTTGGAAGCGGACAACTGGAGAAACATTTCATGGAACTGTTTCAAGCAGGCATACGATGCTACCTCGAAACTTATAATGACCGGATGCCTCATTGATTGATCTCTCTCTCTCTCTCTCTCTCTCTCTCTCTCTCTCTCTCTCGAAATCTCTCAGTGTGCTAGACAACAGGTCTATTTAACAAATAATTTTCAAGTTGTGCATGCATACACGAATATTTGCCAGATTAACGAAGTGTTTCAATGAGATACTCCATTAACGAGCGATGCAGTTACCTGCATAGATGCTGGCTTGCGAAAATAAGTCGCTCCTAAAATAAAATTTATTTAGAAGTAACCATAGTTACCTATGAAGCTAATTTACTTAAGTTCGACGTTTTAATGAATTACTTTTAGTAATTGTGGCATCGAACTTTAATCGAGTGAGTGATTTATTGATGGACTAGTTGGTGGATTGCTGATTGAATAATTAAATGACGACGTAACGGCACACTGGGTCAGGAAGCACAGATGCTTGTTTAATGCCCACTTCCTCCTTCCTCTCCATGGTTATTGGTAATCGTTGTTTTTTAATGGCGCATCCGGCGCGGATTTAATAATAACCATACTTCACCCTGGGATTTTTTCCTTCAAAGCTGTCAACACTCGGTCTTCCGAAATGATCACCCACAAAGTACTAACAGAGGCCGATGTGGCTTAACTTCGACTAGTGACGCGCAACTAAACGAAGTGCGCTAAATCCCGCCGTCTCGAACACTATTTCAGATGACTATTTAATTAACTGACTGATTAATTGGCGTAATTTTCCGTTAATTGCGCACATGCATACTCATTGTGATCAATTTGTTTTCAAATTACTAAACATCAGTAAACTCCGATAAAAGTAAAATCACAGTGGACATCGAGCGTATCTAACAGCATCCTACGTCTTGTCACCGATGTCGAACTTCAAATATGGCTGAACTTCGTTCTTCTGGCCTGATAATGTTCCGAGGTTGCTCCGGAAGAGAGCAAAGTCTCGGAGCATCTTCCGTTGTGCTTCAGCTTCATCCAGCCGGACGCTGTGTAAATAGGTCAATAGGTCATCGGATTTGTCAATCCAGACATTTTCATTAAGCTGAATAAACTTCCTGGATAGTCACTAAAGGATACTCATGGATATTCTTCGTGTTTACAGAACTCTTTTACTCCTAACTTTTGCTTCGATCCTAGTTTTGTTATCTAACGCTAGGTACATATCTGACTATGAAGATGAAGACGGTAAGTTTATAAATACATAAACTATTTCGTTTTTGTTTCATGAAAATCTACAAGACAGACTAACCAAGTTTAACGCATTTTATCTCTATTTCTCGTATTGTGATTGTGGCATGCTGAGAAAGACTATAACATTATTGCACAAATATCTAACTAACCGAGCTAAAAACTTCATTCCGGGAAAATTGAAGTGATAGCCATTTACTCTCTCCTGCTAGCTGTGAACTGCCTAAAAACGGCAGGTCCGTTGCAAATGATCCTTACTACTAATTCTATTAATTCAATTTCATCTCTGTATACGAACTTGTTATAAAATCATCTAACACCCCATATCTTGGTCTGCCTAACTCTTTTCCAATGCATTTTGCCTTCAATTACATTTTTCAGATAACCAAGCTCCGGTATAAAATATTTAAACAAACTTTTCTTTCTATTTTTTTATCACAATTGTTAACTGTCTGCAACGACTCTAAAGTACTTCTTCACTTGTAATTTTAAGAAGTCACTTAATCTTTTACATCATTCTCCGTAACACCTGCAGCATAAATTAATCCTATTTCGAAGGAGCTCTACCTATTTAGCTACCCATTTTAAAGTGTTCTTTAGATATTGAAGAAATTATAAATATTTCAAGACGAGGAACTATGTTAGATATTCCATATATTTATAGTTATATAGTCCATTAGTCAACAACAGCCAATATTCAGTCACTTATTCTATATCAAAGGCCATGTGAAGGCTTGCTAAGAGCATAGGCTAAATTAATATAGGATCAAACATTTTATCGAAGAATCGGATTTGTGTGACGCTTCAAAGTGTCAATAGTGTGAGGGTGGAAATACGAAGCTTTGAGAGGGTGAAAGAGGGCGAGAGATAAGAGGAGAGATCGAAAAAGAGAGAGCGAGAGGGAAAGAGAGAGAGAGAGAGGGAGGGAGGGAGGGAGGGAGGGAGGGAGGGAGGGAGGGAGGGACGTACATGTAACTACAAAATACCAGAAGCTTAATGAGTAATAACTGTTGTCGAAGAGTGATAACAAATAATCATATTAGAACTTTCTACAACTACATGTAGATCTCTAAAAATCTTAATGTCCAGTAACCTCATGAAGTATCAAGGAACTTACTACGACACCTTTCAACTGCGCCTCTTCATTGGCTTTTGACTCACTGCAATCTACTTTTGCTTTCTCTGCAGATAATAATCTCCTGTACACTCTAAATTAAAGCTATGTTACATATGAGAGTTATTTGATATTGTAGTAATTTTTACGGTGTTCATTTTATTGTATATTGCTTGTTTTATCGTAACTCTTGTTCAGTATATAGACGCCATAGCATGATATACTCTATTAAACGTTAAACATTAAACTCTAATGTTGCATCTTCGAAATTCGTTGGCTCTTGTTTCTAACAAGATAAGTTCTTATCCCTTTGCATATCTCGCATTCTCTCTTACACTTTCAACAACTGTAGGCCTGTCATTTTATCTTTTAATATTATCTTTATTTTACTCGGTTAGTGAAATTACTCGGAATTAAGTTTTCAAAGTTTAATTTGCACTAAATGATGAATTATATATATTGTGTTCATTTATTGTATTGTGTGTTAAATTAGATCAACTATATTAAAACGCCTTTGTTCAAGCTTTTCACTTTGCTATTATAAGATGTTTATTATCTAATAGCTACCATCATAAAATGATAAGATAAAATGTACATGTATTATTATCTCCAAAACTAATGCACATTAAATTAATTATCTTTGATTATCTACTCGTAAATTGACTCCAACTTTCTTCTAAGTCTATTCTGCTTTCAAGTTTATATTCAAATAAAATTATTTGCAGAACAGAAATAAAAATGATAGAAATAGAACAATTACTAACTTTCTTATCGGGACTTCGAGCAATTCCGCCATTTAAAGCTTAACGTGAATGAAAACCTGTAGCATTGTGGCAAGAAAAACTATGCAAGAAATTTGGCCTCAGGAAACCAGAAGTCTTTTAACGCTCCGGGCATAAAACGGAGAGAACCTTAGCGTCTAGCGCATAATAATGAGCAGAAAGCTCTTCGTGGTATCAGTTTCTCTCTGTGACATAATGAAGTAATGAAGAAGCGGAGGCCGTGTGTAGAGTGGAAGGACACTAACGGCGCCGCCATAACCCGACAACAAAGTCTCAAAATTATGCGCGACATGTTTGTGATTTATGATAGAAAACCGTCCACAGAATCTACAGAATTACTGTTTCTTTAATGCAGAAGAGGGGGCGGGGTTATGAACACTGGCGAGACAGCCTCGTCCATGGAAATATTCAGTTAATTAGTGGCCGGCCCATTCTGAAGCCCCGTAACCCCTATGCCTCCTAGTTATCCCCAAAATATTTTTCTTGATAGCAACTGCGAGAAATGTTGTCAAAATATTCGTGTGTGATATTGTCATGCTACACTCATGCAGAAATTCGAAGAAAACTTGGAAGTTGTAAATTATAATCTAAGAATGTCTCAATAGCGTAGGAGTAAATTCATGGTCTTAAATGGCAGATCCTGAGGTAAATTGAACTCCCTTGGGTTCGAATCCCAGCCGCGATGATCTGAGAGTAAAATCTCGGACCTTCACTGGACTGGTTCTACGGAAAATGGACTAATTTGCCCAATGGTTTGAAGAGTCTATTAAAAGAGATCATAGAAGGCAGAATGAAAAGGAGTAGAGGCAGAGGCAGGCCGAGTACCGCTGAGATTAGTTATGTTAAATGATTTAAAGACCCACTCATATGTGGACATGAAGAGGAAAGCGAAAGACAGAGAAGAATGGAGGCGTTATATACCATGGACCTGCCA
>CAJHZI010000190.1:0-5000 GCA_905160935.1 Enchytraeus crypticus
ATATATATATATATATATATAGAGAGAGAGAGAGAGAGAGAGAGAGAGAGAGAGAGAGAGAGAGAGAGAGAGAGAGAGAGAGAGAGAGAGAGAGAGAGAGAGAGAGAGAGAGAGAAAGAGACAGACAGACAGTCAGAGAGAAAAATGCGCCCGTCATTCAAGCATAAATCATAGGCTAGATGTAACTGATTAATGTAACGAACCTTCAAGAAGACCAGGTACGATCTTGTAAACCAACCTCTGTAGAAGTTCGTCATTTCTAAAAGATACCAGAGCATAGATTACTCGATAGTAGTATAAGATACCATATTAAATATTACTATAAATTTTAACTAAGAAAATCCCGGAGATTTTGTTAAAATTTTCTTTAAATAAAGAAAGTTAAATTTCAGAAATTTTAAAAATCTAAGAATCAGTCCTAATAAATGTTTTAAATGATTCCTCCGCTGTTGGTTTTCTGGCAACAACGACGGCATTTATTATTATACGCTGGATCTATTTTTGCAGTCTCATGACGACAAAGCCACTATTTATCAATCATTTAGAATTAAATCTGACTATGCCAGACTTAAATATAAATTAGGCCTATTAACTGGGTAGGCCAACGCAGCTTCGGCATATTTGAATTCAAATATTGTATTAAACCATCACTGATATGCAATCGAGCACGAAAAAGGTATAAAAACAGAAATCTGTAAGGAAGAAAATTTAAGTTAGATTTGACCTGTTAGCCTACAGGAGGTATAGTTGCACGTTACTATACAGGTTTTTAATGAATTTTGTCAAATGAGCGCATTTAAGTTGGGTTCGTTTTTAATTTATCGTATGAACGCCAATTAGGGATATCTCAGAGCACAAAAGCATTGTAAAACTGGAACAATATGAAATAACTAATACATGTGCATGAGTGCATAACTGCTTCTAGCGAGGAGTGCAAAATACTAGATTGCCGGTTTCATGCTCCGTTTTCTATCCAGCAATGACGGAGACGTCCGCAGTGTATACTTCAGAGGACAAAATTGGAATTAGAATGGCGTTGATGGATTACTGCAGGTCGCAAAAGTGTAGAAATGCATGCAAAATTGTGTAAAACAATCAGTTGGCAAGTGTTCTAGTTATACTGAAATGTGCGCGTTTTGTTATAAAAACGTTTAGCTCGGTGCCATCTAGCGAGTAAAATTTAACTGGTTCTATTTTTCTTAATACAAATCGAAGGATGCATGAAAAGCATTATTTTAATGCTCTACTTTCAATTTACAGTACACTTATGCATACACAGTTTCCTGCTTCTACGGTTTCTTTGCATTTTTTCTAACTCTAGATTACTTCCAATCATGGTCATAAAGACAGCAGAACTTGCAGAGTAACCCATTTATAGATTAAGTGCGGTTTAGAAAACAGTCTCTAACAATTTAGTTTATTTTCCATTTTCCCGAAATTTTAACCCAAAGTTTCGTGAATCCTAAGGTACACGTTCTAACAGGGGCGTCTTCGTCATATAAGCGATGACGCAATTTGTTTACGAAATTCTCCGGGGGGAGGACCTGAAAATCAAACTTTGGGTGGTACCGTACAGTGCGGGTACCCACTAAGTTGCGTTTTGCGTCATAGGCCAATGAGGGGGAAAAGGAAAGAAGCCCCTGCGTTTTACCGCTTACGTCTAATCCTATATACTTCATGTTATCCCGAGTGATAAGAAACTCGACATATAGGCCTACACACTTTAATGCTTATAGCCTTTTACAAAAGTAGATAATTTCACCTACCAATACAGCATATATAGGCTAATTGCCTCAGAACATGTTTATTCAAATGGTTTGGGTGAATCAATTTGTAGTTTCAAGTGAGGTATGGACGTCCTTGATATCATCTTGGTATGAGGAAACAGAAATTAAATCTCTATTGATATTTTAGCAATTCACCCCGGGTGTCAGGAATCCGGGGTTTGATAAAAAGGATTTCGAGCAATACATGCTAAACCACCGCACGGCTACTCGAGGGGGTTCAAGGTCTCAAAGCAATTGGCAGGGAGATGTGGCTGCTAGAAACTGTGGCATACTTAAGTGTCTTCCTATTGGCAGCGGCCACTGAAGCTGAGCCAACGGCAGCGCGTGAAAGGCTGAGATTGCTTGCTGAGAATTTGTCCGTCACGGTGACATCCCAGCTGATACCCTTGCCTTCAGCCCAAGGAAAAATTAAAATTTTTACTACTACTACTACTGCTATTATTATTATTATTATTATTATTGTTATTATTATTGTTGTTGTAGTTGTTATTATTATTGCTAGGCCTATATAACACAACAGAAGTTTTGTATCCAATGCAAGGACGAGACTGGTGACGATTGAACAATCGTCACAAGTAGTCAACAGAGAATTGAATGAATTTGTTCTTTCATTTTAGATATAGGCCACTGAATTGGCTAATCCACTGCTTTACCAACCAAAACTTGAGCCTACAGTCAAATGCAGATTCTTGCCCCGAAAACACATCAGAGACGGGATAAAGACTGGATTTGAAACCTGCATCTACTGGTGTGACACAACCTATTTAGTGAAACTAAATCAATCTAATGCTCCGGATAACCAAAATTATTAAGAAGACAACGAAAATTCTAACCTTAGATCGGAGATGCTGGTAATTGATTTGGCTGAACCATCCTGATTACAAGCCGGGCAATAATGGTTACGTCTCAGGTAGAGGACGATGCAGCTCCGACAGACTGTGGAATATAGCATACAGTTTGTAAGTAAGCCTATATACACATGTATATATATATATATATATATATATATATATATATATACATGTATATATATACATGTAGACATATATATAGATATATATACATGTATACATATTTTTCCATATATAAATGTATATATATGTATATATATATATATATATATATATATATATATATATATATATATATATATATATATATATATATATACATGTGTATATAGGCTTACTTACAAACTGTATGCTATATTCCACAGTCTGTCGGAGCTGCATCGTCCTCTACCTGAGACGTAACCATTATTGCCCGGCTTGTAATCAGGATGGTTCAGCCAAATCAATTACCAGCATCTCCGATCTAAGGTTAGAATTTTCGTTGTCTTCTTAATAATTTTGGTTATCCGGAGCATTAGATTGATTTAGTTTCACTAAATAGGTTGTGTCACACCAGTAGATGCAGGTTTCAAATCCAGTCTTTATCCCGTCTCTGATGTGTTTTCGGGGCAAGAATCTGCATTTGACTGTAGGCTCAAGTTTTGGTTGGTAAAGCAGTGGATTAGCCAATTCAGTGGCCTATATCTAAAATGAAAGAACAAATTCATTCAATTCTCTGTTGACTACTTGTGACGATTGTTCAATCGTCACCAGTCTCGTCCTTGCATTGGATACAAAACTTCTGTTGTGTTATATAGGCCTAGCAATAATAATAACAACTACAACAACAATAATAATAACAATAATAATAATAATAATAATAATAGCAGTAGTAGTAGTAGTAAAAATTTTAATTTTTCCTTGGGCTGAAGGCAAGGGTATCAGCTGGGATGTCACCGTGACGGACAAATTCTCAGCAAGCAATCTCAGCCTTTCACGCGCTGCCGTTGGCTCAGCTTCAGTGGCCGCTGCCAATAGGAAGACACTTAAGTATGCCACAGTTTCTAGCAGCCACATCTCCCTGCCAATTGCTTTGAGACCTTGAACCCCCTCGAGTAGCCGTGCGGTGGTTTAGCATGTATTGCTCGAAATCCTTTTTATCAAACCCCGGATTCCTGACACCCGGGGTGAATTGCTAAAATATCAATAGAGATTTAATTTCTGTTTCCTCATACCAAGATGATATCAAGGACGTCCATACCTCACTTGAAACTACAAATTGATTCACCCAAACCATTTGAATAAACATGTTCTGAGGCAATTAGCCTATATATGCTGTATTGGTAGGTGAAATTATCTACTTTTGTAAAAGGCTATAAGCATTAAAGTGTGTAGGCCTATATGTCGAGTTTCTTATCACTCGGGATAACATGAAGTATATAGGATTAGACGTAAGCGGTAAAACGCAGGGGCTTCTTTCCTTTTCCCCCTCATTGGCCTATGACGCAAAACGCAACTTAGTGGGTACCCGCACTGTACGGTACCACCCAAAGTTTGATTTTCAGGTCCTCCCCCCGGAGAATTTCGTAAACAAATTGCGTCATCGCTTATATGACGAAGACGCCCCTGTTAGAACGTGTACCTTAGGATTCACGAAACTTTGGGTTAAAATTTCGGGAAAATGGAAAATAAACTAAATTGTTAGAGACTGTTTTCTAAACCGCACTTAATCTATAAATGGGTTACTCTGCAAGTTCTGCTGTCTTTATGACCATGATTGGAAGTAATCTAGAGTTAGAAAAAATGCAAAGAAACCGTAGAAGCAGGAAACTGTGTATGCATAAGTGTACTGTAAATTGAAAGTAGAGCATTAAAATAATGCTTTTCATGCATCCTTCGATTTGTATTAAGAAAAATAGAACCAGTTAAATTTTACTCGCTAGATGGCACCGAGCTAAACGTTTTTATAACAAAACGCGCACATTTCAGTATAACTAGAACACTTGCCAACTGATTGTTTTACACAATTTTGCATGCATTTCTACACTTTTGCGACCTGCAGTAATCCATCAACGCCATTCTAATTCCAATTTTGTCCTCTGAAGTATACACTGCGGACGTCTCCGTCATTGCTGGATAGAAAACGGAGCATGAAACCGGCAATCTAGTATTTTGCACTCCTCGCTAGAAGCAGTTATGCACTCATGCACATGTATTAGTTATTTCATATTGTTCCAGTTTTACAATGCTTTTGTGCTCTGAGATATCCCTAATTGGCGTTCATA
This sequence comes from Enchytraeus crypticus, assembly GCA_905160935.1. Classification (NCBI taxonomy): domain Eukaryota; kingdom Metazoa; phylum Annelida; class Clitellata; order Enchytraeida; family Enchytraeidae; genus Enchytraeus; species Enchytraeus crypticus. The sequence continues at coordinate 4,903 of CAJHZI010000190.1, forward strand.
CGATAAATTAAAAACGAACCCAACTTAAATGCGCTCATTTGACAAAATTCATTAAAAACCTGTATAGTAACGTGCAACTATACCTCCTGTAGGCTAAC
>CAJHZI010000190.1:10000-40000 GCA_905160935.1 Enchytraeus crypticus
AATGTTCGCCTTGAGCATTGTGTCAGGTATAGAAATAAAGAAATTTATATTTTAGTAGTATTTGTTTAATGTAAACTTGTAGACCTGTAAGCCTATTATAAACGTAGATCTAATATAACGTTTATAACGTTAATTTATAGAGTAAATTTATTTATGTAGGCCTAACACTTCTTTGTAGGCATTCTTCTGTGCATTAACATGATTTGTAGGCCTATGTTAAGTGTATGCATGACATATTAATCATATTTTTCCAGTGCTTTATGTTAGCGGTGTGTATGCATGGTATATATATACAAGTGTTTACTGATATATGCGTCAATGTGTAGGCCTATATTTAACATATTATGTACATACGTGTGTATAGGCCTATACTGTGTATTTGTTTCGTGCGAATTATACCGGCTGGATGGTCGAATGACTAGCAGACTTACGTGATATAGTTTGAAGGCCAAAGGTTCGAACCTCACACTGATCGTGTCTGACTGTATCCCTTGTGATGCTGAAATGGACGTCGAAATTAGTTTTAGAGCTTTTTACAGAGCGATATATAAGGAGAATATGTTTTGTAATTTGCTTGAGCTACTGTAGAATAGTTTAGCAATATGCGTGTATATGCTGCGCATGTCATGAGGTACATGGGCGGTAGCTGCGGAAGGCAGTGGGTAAACACCTCAGAGCCATATATTTCCCAAACTGAATCAATTAATGTTTTGCTAAAATTCTTTATATTTCTTCTGATTCATTAACTTGCTTGTCGATAGATACTTTATTAGTGTTAGTGACGACTGATTGTGAGTAGTAAAACTAAAAGGATTGTTTGGATGCATTATTACCCGTAATTTAATTGCCTAGATGAATATAAGAAATATTTAGTATATGTAATTTACTATGGTTATTAGATTTCAAACTGATGTTATGCCCATTCTGCAAGAAAGGATCCGTATGCTAATTTTAGGCAATTAATTCATATGCTTTATATTTATACTTTGGACTGATTTTCTGGATTTTAGAATTTGCACTGTTTTTGGACCTTATTTTTGCTCGCCGGCTTGATTTTGTCTCAATAGTGCTCGATGTTGTCATTGATGACTGTAGCACTCTAATTGTTGTTGGTGTTGTTGCTTTAAATTTGTATTGGAAATATAGTTAAATATTGTGCATTTGCATGTTTAAAATATGAAGGTTGACTGATTAGTAAACCTTACTGCAGTTGAGTTTTGTAAGCCCTAGGCAATATATTTAGTTGTAAATTTATAAATTTCTGACGGCATAGTATTCCCCTTCTTTCATAATAGGACAGAAAACTATATTGCTTCTGATAGACATTTGCAGATTCTCTTCTATAGCCTTCCATAGCTCGAATCTGTTAACGTTGATCTAAGAAAATTACCTATAGTGTGAATCAGAGTAATAAAGTTTAAAAGCAATAACTAGTTGATAATGTTATTCTAGTATTCATTCATATCATGCATGGAGGATAATTAAGCTGTCCAATTCGGTTGTACAATTTATGCATTTAAGTAGGTCAGTTTAATTAGGTCATGTTCTTGAAGTTACTAATTATAATAAGTCCGTATTTCAACATTTCTGTCCAGCTATACAGGGTGAGTAAAAAAATGATAACACCTGCAAAACGTTTGAATATCTCAGGCTATTGTTAATATTTTACAATAAAACTTTTGCCAATTACTAAAGGACTAATTTTGGATGGGGTGGCCAATTTTCATCCATTTTGGTACATAGACAGGCCAGTTATGAAAGTTTCAACGGAGCAACCTCCATTTTAACCTAAAAATGGCGTAAAGCATCTCCTGCAGTTCTGTCTTGTTTTTAGGCTTCGGCTGGTGTTTCTGATAGAGATGCTGCATGGTTCCCCAGATATGGTAATCCAGAGGATTATGATCGGGTGAGTTTGGAGGCCATTCATTCTTCTTGATGTAATCCGGGTTTCTCTCGCTGATCCTTTTCTGTGCATGACGAGATGCATCAGCCGGAGCACCATTCTGCTGAAAGATGAAACCATTTGGTAGAAGAGCATGGCAATCATCAAACAGCTCCGGAAGCAAAGTACTGACGTAATACTGAGAGTTCAACCTTACTTTCTCGTCAATGAAGTGCAATCTGCCCTTACCGTTGTAGCAAACGCCATTTTAAGGTAAAAATGGGGGGTTGCTCTGCTGAAACTTGCATAACTGGACAATCTATGCACCAAAATGGATGAAAATTGGCCACCCCACCAAAAATTAGTTCCTTATTAATTGGGAAAAGTTTAATGTACAAATATTAACAATAGCCTGAGATATTCAAACTTTTTGCAGGTGTTATCATTTTATTTTACTCACCCTGTATATGTATATTTTAGAAAATCTGCTATAGGCCTATAGGCTACTAGTGATATTATCTAGTTTTGTATGATTTTATCTCGGTTTTTATCTTGTTATTTTAGCGGAAATCAATATAAATTAAGACGAACAAAATGGAGGCCGGGTAGAAAACAATATGACATTGATGGAGCTACGGGCATTAAACCAAAGGTGACTATTTTTAAAAACTCTAATTGAGAAAAAAATCGTTAAGTAGCACAAAAGTGTATTCATAAAATTATGCTAATGAAAACTGTTTAGGCCTAATTACGTAGTACTATTTACTTGTTAGGGCCTGCATTTCAGAAGTATATAAGTTTAGATATATATGAAGATTTTGTATTTCTGCTTTATTTTTAAGTGTTGCTATTATTTAGTTAATTTTTTAAAGTATGTTTAATTTAAATGTTAAAATTCTAATGAAATTAATTCAAATAGGCTATAGCTATTAATTAAGCATAATTGATACATTTATTTTGTATATCTGGCCATACAATATGATGGACAATTTTATTTTCTATTTACTAGTTTAATTAAGAAAGAGAAAGGCAGAGGATAGAATAGACCTATGTGGAGAGTTATATGCCATAGACAATAGGTAGTGCACTTATAGAGAGAGAGAGAGAGAGAGAGAGAGAGAGAGATACATCTCACATGTGTAGAGGCACATACATTGTAGCCAGTGCAGCTAAAATATAATTAAGATACAAAATATCGTAATAATATATCGTAAAAATATCTTAGTGAGACCTATTTCTGCTTTTATAAAGACAGCCGATGTTCAGAGATATATTCTTAGTCCCGTGGGACTAACCATTGGTCAGCTGAAGAAATATATTCGATTCAAACAAGATCTACCGGAGAGCTATTTGGTTCGTTTTAGTTACGTTGTTCTTTAAATTATTGTTACGATTTATCATTTCTCTGCTGGTAGCATGCATACATTTATTTTTAATACAATTTGTATGGTTTTTTTTCATTTTACAGCTGTGTTTATAAACAATTAGTAATGTTCAAACAAAATTTTCTTGCTTTGTAGCGCTTATACCACCTTGCTAGCCAAGTTACTTATTGTCTGTAATGTGGCTAAATAATTAAGATACAAAATATCGTGGCTGTACAATAATATGGCTGTGAAATCTGATTAACTTCGCAATTTCTCACAAAACGAACTTAATTTATTTTAGCCTTAATTAACTAAATTATTCAATTATTGCATCGGTGTAGTCCAATACTTCCTTATGTCTTAATTAATTGCCTAATAGTTTAAACATGTGGTATTAAATATGTTAGATATCAACATAGGTGATCATTTCACTGTAGGACCTAATGTTTGTTTTATGTCCATGTGATGTCATATACGTTTAGAAAGTTGATAAAATTAATTTGCCTTACTTTTAACTGCTTGCAAAAAGTAACTGCAAATTTTATATAAAAACAATTTAATTTCACGGTTGCTAAAATACTTATTTAAATATTCAATCATGGGGTCACTTTCATCATGGAGGATAACATTGGGGAGGCATACTTCATACATGCGTGCATTTATATTTTTTCGTATTGTGACCTGTGAATTTCGTATTGCGAATAAAGAGTAGACCAACCGCTAACTGCACGTGTCATAAAAGACGACTAGGCAAGAACTGAGGAAGGCGATGGGAAACCACTTCATGCGCGTAAAGTGTGGCCCTTGTGAATGGATTGTTGATCTATATATATATATATATATATATATATATATATATATATATATATATATATATATATATATATATATGTATATATATGTATATATTTATATATATATACAGTATATATATATATATACAGTATATATATACAGTATATATATATATACAGTATATATATACAGTATATATACAGTATATTTATACAGTATATATATACAGTATATATATACAGTATATATATACAGTATATATATACTGTGTATATATATATATATACAGTATATATATATATACAGTATATATAGATATACAGTATATATATACAGTATATATATATATATATATATATATATATATATATATACAGTGCTCTTAATGGGGCAAAAAGTGACTCTCAGTGTAAGTATGTACCTTGGTTCTGCCACTTGGAAGAATACTGGGGAGAGGGAGAGAGAGTGAGAGAGAGAGAGAAAGAGAGACTTAAGTTGCTATTGAGGATTATAGAGAATTTGAAAGTATACATGTACAGTAAGTTGTTTTTGATGGAGCAGTGCGCAGAGCACTGATGATACGTGATTGACCCTATGTGTGCTTGTTTTAGATTATATTGAAATGCTGCGATCAACATCTATTTGACGATTTTAGTCTAAGAGATGTCGCGTATGTCTTTCACAGCAAAAAGGTTTGTTTACTTGCTAAATAACTTTATATTTTTGATAAGCAAAAAGTTTTATTTTTTTATTATATATGTTTGTCTATGTTTACATATTTGCTAATATACGCCTATGGATGAATAGTGCAGGCGAATTCTATTGTTTTTTTCGGGTTCTTGTAGAATTGACATATTTATATGTGTATTAAGGTTTTTAAGAGACGACTAGAAAATATTAGAGAAGCGAGAAGCACCTTCCATGGATTGACTTCCTTTTTTCTATATAAGTAGGGTTGAATTTGCTGGGGGCAGTATTGATATGTAACCCCTTTGGCAAATGTTTGGCCTCCTGACTAAAGATTTAACCCCCAGTGCTAACACCCCGGGCCCTCGGCCCTGTGACAAAACCCTGGCAAGCTTTCGCCCCAAACGAACCCCTTCAAAAATTTAGCATCCAGATCTAAACCTGCATATCTGTTACATTTGGTCAATAGTATGCATATGTTACTATATTCTTTGAATAAATTTGAATTAATTTTTAGTAAGCCTTTAAGTATAAGTATTTATATGTATATCTTTATTTTCAATTCTACATACTGTTAGAACGATACAAAAATGTATAAAATATTATACTGTTGATTTAGTGATTTAATTTTAATTTTTCTGAAAGTTTTATGATAAAAATATTATGCTAGCTTTAGCATTATATGTAATTGTGGATATATAGTTATGCACATAAAGTGAAATTCTATTTATTGGATCGTTAGGTATTTAGATTATTTTTGTAAATAGTAAAAGTCAATGCTAATTTGGAAATTGGATTTTGTGCTTCAGATCTCTGTTTGAACACTTTAAATATAAGTTTGACATCTGTTTAATATCACTGAAGGACTTTTTCTTAATGTTCCTTCTTGGATTATTTATAGCAATAAGTTACTTTAAAATATTCATTATTAATATGGTTCATATTCCATTGCTACTTATTTGGTGGTAAAAGTGCACATACTGTATTGCAAATTAGAGAGGATTTTCTATCAATTTTAGTAGATATATTGATTTATCTAGAAATTTAATTTAAGAGTATTATAAAAGCATCAACGTCATCTACCCTAGTTGAGGTCTAGTACAGACCTATAGTTAAGGTCTAGATAAGAAACTTGTAGCAATTTCTGGAGTCTAGATGCTGACCAACGGAATGCCTTGGCTGACGTAGATTTGGGTAATAGTACTATGTCGCCTTCTACGACACGTGCCGTCCACGATTGGTCTATTCTACAATAACCCGGACTCCACACGGGTATAAGTACTTATTGCATATATTTATAACAAATACGTATACTGACTACCTAACTTTAAAAGTACTACAACAAAGTTTTAAAATGATACAGTTTTTGTTTTACATTGCAGGTTAAGACGTTGAACCTTCAGTTCTCGGTGCTTGTTACGAAACCTAGTGAAGATATAAGTTGTGTACATAGGGTAATAAACACTACAGCCATAGACTGTAGTAGAAACGATGAAGAGCATTCAGTGATAGCAACACTTGAAGGCACGGAGGCACGTTGTTTTCAACGTGATGAAAGCAATGACAACCAGAAACATCTAAGTGACTGCTTACTTGCAAGCAGCACTGACAAAGAGGTAATTTATAAAACATCTAGCGAGAAAGAGTTCGAACGAGATCTGGAGTGTGTAATAGATATGGAGGAAGATAATGATAGTAGTATGATGGTTAAAGATATTTATATCATGGAGCACGTTCAAAGAGACGTTGCTAAGTATCATCATATGAGTTCATCGCTGTTGGACCAAACGTGGCCCGTACCAAAGATTGGTAATCCGTTATTGAATATTGCATCGTGTGATTTTCCACTTCTAGACTACAATAGAAGCGGATGCTTTGATCTACTAAACGGAAATCTTTTAAATGTTTTGGAAGCTTTTGCGTCCAATAGTTCAGTTCCTGTAGTTCATAGTGATATGTTTCCAACATCTAACGGAAATACAGCTTTTGACTTTCTTCATAAATTTACTAGCGATGGTAGTTTAGATAGACTGCAATACTCCAGCAACGTTCAGTGGATACTTGAACAGCAGTCAATCATGTTAAATGACGGCAACATGAGTGCCGAGAATTCAACGGAAGCGCATTGTTTAGAAACACATAACTCCTCATATTCCAACGAGTACGATGAAGATGTTGATAATGAAATTTGTCATCTTGCGGCGAATGTTGTTGTGGATGATGAAAATTCAGTAACTGACTGCGATACGGGAACAGAAAATAGTCCTTTGATCGAAAGTCCCTTTAGAGACTCTACTGACTCGCATTTCAAGTTCGACGATAATTTGAAGGTGAACAATGGAATTAATGAGGAAGCTATTTTTGGGAATCTCTCAGAATCTGTTGCGATTCCTTCCTTATTGGGTTCAGATGAGTCAGCGAGAGCTGTTCGTGAAGTCAGTGAAACATCCTTTGACCATTTTCATTCAGTCTATCCCAATTTAAATCAGGTTAAAAATTTGCAAAATAATTCGACAGAAATGAAAAAAGTAGAGTTGGAGACGTCGGTCATGATTACACCTGTATCGGAAGATAGACTTTATGTGGAAATGGTTTCAGAAACCTCTCAAGGGCATCAAGAGGTTTCCGATGAAGATGTTGATGGCATCGCTGTTGATGACGACGATGACGCAAGCTTCTACGGAGATGTACAAACAGACGGCTGTGTAAATCGATTATGCGGAGTAGTGCGGACAGAGAATGTTGGTTTAGATAATTGTTTTGTGAATCCTAGTAGGTGTTCAAAAGATTCTGATTCGGAACAAAAGGATGTGAATTCTAGTGTTAACATTAACGGAAAAGATAATAATTTAAGCAAAGTGCAAGATGCTGATAGTAATGTAGATACGTTCAGTGACAGGGAACTCTCCACTATTGAGGGGCAGAGTGTATCTTCAGCTGTCCAACAGAAGCCTGTCTTTAAGAAGTTTGATAGTAGTTTGATTACCCAAGTGGACGGGATTACTTCAAATTGTAGCAATACGTCTGAGGCGACCACAGCACTGCACGAAAATACTGAAGTAATTTTGTCGAGTGAAGTCAACCCGATCCAAGCACGTAAAAGCGTTACTGTAGAATCATGTAGAGAGGTTACTGGCATAGGTGAAACTGTGATTTCTAAAGCAGATCATGCATCAGAAACAAATTTAAGGAAGGTGTCCAATGGCGTTAGCGGCGAACCATTGAAAATATGTACTGCACAAATTGAACAGGATAAACTACCTGAAAATGGACTTTCTCCTGCTGCAAACAGTCAATCTAATAATAAGCAAATTAATATGGAATCGCAGACGGAGACCGCTGCGAATTCAACATCGCCTGTTCGAAGAATATTTTCCGCCAAGAACGCCGGGGCAAAACTAACTTCCAATAACTTGTCAAAGCAATCTAACTCTGTGGATCTGATGGTATCGTCTACTCTGGTTGATAGCACGACATCGGTGACGTGCAGGTCTTCCGTTGGCACTCAAACAAGCATCGACGTAGTTGGAAGATACTTCCGCAGACGTGGTGATCCCATAAGTTCATCTATATTTGGGAGTAAGAAAAGTTACTCAAAAGATCGTCCCGCTAGAAAGAGTCGTACCAAGTCGACGCAGTTAGAAACTTGTTCGCCTCCTATTCGAACAACCCAGACTGCTTCGGTTTCTATTGCACCGACTACTTTTCTTTTTCCTTGTGGTTCCATGCCGACCTTAATGCCCACTATATCCCCAATATCATTCAACGGCAAGAATACTGTGTTGATTACTCTACCTGCAAATTACTTGCAAATTGCCAATATATCACAAAATTCTCTGCTTGATTCAGTGAGAGTGACCGGTGCAGGTCCAGTGATTAATGAGTTAAAATGTGGGACTGTGGAATCCAATAGTCCGGTGGATTCTAACTGTCCTGTCGGAACTAATGATTCCATAGGATCTAATGGTTCTGTGAAATCCAACAGTTCTATAGGATCTAATGGTTGTTTGATGTCTAGTGGTTTTATTGGGTGCAACAGTTCTATCGGTTCTAATAATCCTGTTAGATTTAATATTGAAACAATAAGACCACTTTCATTAATATCAAAGCCAATGTTAGCATTCAATCCAAAATTCCCAATGTTAAGAGCTGAGAGTAGCTCCACTTGCATGGGAAAGTTTCACCTAGAAGCGAGTAATTCTGATATGAATAAGCCGTCTCCGTCGCTTTCGCCGGCCGAAACTAAAGCAGAGTGTGCTATCAACCCAACACAATACTCATTTGTAAACTCGGCACAAACTGGACCATACAAAATTCTCCAGTCCTCAACTTACGCTGCTGTAGAATCAAATGAGTTACCTATCGACACTTTAACGCCAACAAAGAATCAGTTTCTAAATAATTCTGTGGTTACTTTTAGTGCACGACATCATAGCATAGCACCAGTTTTGATTAGCTCCAAAACTTCATCGACGAAGTCCGGAAGTGAGAGCTTATTGAATGCATTGAAAAGAGATTTAGTTCGTCGTTCACCTATCCTTTCTACAACTATGCAGACTCCACCTACCACAGTTGACATTGATAGTCTCTCAAAGATTGCAACAAGAGTTGAAGATAGTGCAGTTAGTTGTACAGAAACGTCTGGGTCTAGACTGCATGATTTATTACTTGGTACCCCGCAATCGAATTTGTCCACAGAGTGTTGCGAAAAGAACATTCAGTCTTCCAGTCTAATTCGAGCTATACTAGAAAGACGACCAGTGAATATATCAAACAGTAGTTCCTTCTTAATTGGAACGTCAAATGTTGGCCCAACTTCAATGAATACTTCAGAATCGAGAATTAACTGCGACGCCAATTCACTGCCATCACGTTCTCTGATATCCACCTCTGATGGTTCTGCATCTGCAACAGTGTGTCACGCACCAAATACAAGTTCTTCAGTTATCGATATCGGATCAAGGAGTAATTCTTTAAACAGAATTGTTAGCAACAATTTGGGTTTCACATCTCCTATAAACATGATCAGTTTATCTTCTGTTAGTGGTATAAATCGATTAATTGGCGCACAGCCTGCTGGTAATAATGTTCACATGGGACGCAGATACAGCACTGGAAATCTACTTCCCCAGCCTTCAGAACAATTGGTGAGGGAGAATAGGCCGATGTCTTGCAATGGAAACAGCTTGGCTCTGATGGATATTTTGAATGAGGAAACTACCTCTGCCACATCTGGAGAAACAGTTACGAATGTTGCTCGATGTAATTTGAGTAATGGAGAAACATCATCCAGTTGGTCTGTAATTTCCTTCCGGCAACCAGAGCTGAAATCTATATTTCTTTCAAATGGAGTTAATGAAGACAGCTGTTCGAAAATTAAGGAAGCTATGGCCAAAACGCTTGATGAAATTAACAAAAAGTATTGTAAAGTAAGTACGGGAATATCACCGATAGTCCACGAAGCCAAGGAGTCGGAAAAAATTCCGATTAATAAACTGCCCATACCTAGACTTGATTGTCACAAAGAGGCGAAGGCTTTTGTGGCAGAACGGTGCTCTGGAACCAAGAGCAAAAACATGAAACCTGTGAATAAAATAATTGAAAAGCCACAGAAAACTGGACGCAAAAAGGTTTCACGCTCAGGAGCTGTAAAATCCAGTACCTACTCTAATATTGCTGTTCGACCTTCGCTGCAAGTTTGTTTTGAAAAATCTGCCATTGATGCCCCTTGTATTAACAACCCATCTGTTAAGATTGGCAAAGGATCCGAGATTTGTCCATCTACGTCAATTAACTCTAGTTGCAGCCCTGTGGAGAAAAATATGGCGATACCTAGCGGAGCAATTGTTTCGCCTACTACTCCACTTACCTCTGTTAATGGCGTTTCTGGAGATTTTTCTAGCAATCGATTGGTTACTGCAAATAGATTATCTGCTGTTCGCTTTCCTGCTGGAAGAAATCTTGTTGCTTTGCCGAAAAAGGTCTATGCCTATCTTGGTCTGGCGCAGAGTCACGAGCACATCGAAAATGTAAAACAAGGAACAACCAACGGGGCAGACCTTACGGTTCAGTCTCGTCAGCATGCGAGTATTAATAGCACAGCTAAAGAATCAAATGGCAATCGTAAAGAAACAAATGGTAGTCAAAAAGAAACAAATGGTAATGATGCGTTCTGTTTGAATTCTGAGCAGTCATCTGCATCTACTAATATATTGCCAGCATCGAAGAATGCGGTTAATTCCACGTGCGATTCTTATGCAGTTTTGCCTTCCTCAGACGATATTAAGAACTTGAATTCAGCGATAATGCATTCTTCTCAACCGTCCACTACTTCTCCGTCCAGAGCAAATCTAGAGTCAGTATCTGAAATATTTACATCCGCTTCTGCCTCATCTGAGCAAATGGTTTGCATGTCTAATGGATCGTCAAAAACTAAAGGAGGAAAGAAGAAGGAAAGAAAGTTATTACCAACTACTGAAACTACCATACCGCATTTTAACCGCTCTCAGACAATATCACAAAGAGACTCCGTTAAAGACATCTCAGAATCTCCCATTTTGGAACTAAAATCCACCCAATCATATCAGCTGTATATTAACCCAGCTGATGTCGAATACAACGAATCCAACGACTTTGTGCCGCCAATAAAACGATTGCGCAAGATGTGTAGCGGTATACCCTACGCAGATGAAACGGAAAATGTGATTTCAAACTCTTCTATTTCTTCAGCTTGTTTGCCTTGCGTTGCCGTGCCTGTGTGTGAAGGGGCTACGCATAGTTCAGCTGTTTCAAGTCCTGCTATTGTATCTCCGCTGCTTAATTCGAACAAAAGGCATTCTTTTACTGCCAATCTGATAACACAAAACGGAACAGTTTCACCTCTGGCACCTCAAGGAATTCCACGAAAATTGACAGCTAATGACGGCGGACGTTTCCATTCAAATGATATTAAGTGAGGAAATTGCTATTTTCAGCTAGTTAACAAATGCATTTGCATACTTTCTAGTTAACATATGCATGCGCATTTATACAGCATAACATTTACGAATGATTATCTGGTGACATAAATTTGTAACCATAGGCCTAATGCTATAATATTAGAGAATGGTATTTCTCACTTTTGAGTTATTTGTAGTAAAATCAAGCAACTTAATATATTAGCATCTATAAATGAATGTGGGTTTATATAGCCTATATATATATATATATATATATATATATATATATATATATATATATATATATATATAATATATATAGTATACATGTATATATATATATATATATACAGTATATATATATATTATAAATATTTGTATGTTATTATGTATTTATATATATATACATATATATATATATACTTAAATGGTTATACGCGTGTGCCTATATACGCATGCGTACGCCTATGTTCTAAGTTACATTATTCCGTATATGTAGGCCTACTGTAAATATTATACAGTAGATGTATATATGACCTATTGGCTACACTGAAAGAAAAACTCTAAATGCTAACATTTAGCTACATGGGCCTAACTAAAAGATTAAAATAGAACGAGTTAAATCAAAAGGTATTATATATATATAAAAATATAATATATATATATATATATATATGTACTGTATATATATATTTATATAATGTATAATATGCACACAGTATATATATAGGCCTATATATATATATATATATATATATATATATACATGTACATATACATATATATATATATATATATATATATATATATATATATATATATATATATATATATATATATATATAGGCTATATCTGTATGTCTATGGTATTTTCTATCAGAATGTTTATTTTTCCAAGCATGCTAAAGTTTTAGATCTTCTTGTATCAGCTCCCTCGGTGTGAAATTTAAAGACGAGCTATAGGCTATTAGGCCTACTTAAGATATAACATACACCATTATAATAATAGGGCCTACTGTTACAAATTTTTAAAATATTTAAAGTAGGCTATAGAATAACTGTCTTGGAATTGTTATCAAACATTTATTATGGCCTCTATGCTTTTGTTGTTTCCTAATTGTGATTTCTTGTTGTCGATGCGCATCCAACATGGTGAAGTCTACGTTTAAATTTGTTTCTCTAACATTTTTCGTATAACCAAGAGGAAATCAATGAAGCCTAATGTTTGCTTCGCATTTAAATAATTTTGCAAACATAGGCATTATCATATGTGTAGGCTGTAAGCTTGTTTCACGAAAATATAATTTCACGAGGATCCTTGAAACTTGAATAATTGAAGTACTATCAGAAGAATTATCTATTTTTCTATTGAATACGTTCAAATTTAATCTCATTTGCGGACCTTCTTATTCGCTGTATAATTGTCTCGATTAAAAAAATTATTCCCTATTAATAAAAACCTTGCATATTGTAAATCGCTTTAAATGTATGCTAATAGACATTGATCAAAACAATATTTGAATATATACATTTAAAATATTGGTTTAGATGTTTACATGTCACTGATATAGGCCTATCGCGTAAAAATATATAGGTAGGCCTATATGTTTTAGTTGTCTTGCGTGTATCATCACCGGCTAAGTTACCCCTTGCAAATTTTATCAATCTGTGGCATTGCTCTACGTGGATTATGAATTACGAATTACTTGCATGTATACACTATGTAGGCATATATATATATGCACTATTACCTATTCATGCCTCTATTGGCCCATGTAGGCCCATATTATTGAGTCTAAGCGTTATGTTATATAATGACCTATTCTATCCTTCATGAGAATGAATACCTATTTCACTAGACCCGTTTAGCTGGCCTTTCCAAAGCCGACATTTTTATTCAAGATCCATGAGCTAAGCCATTATTTAACGAAAGAAATAGTTTTCTGAAACAATTGTAATTAGACTTATATTTTTATAAGAATAGCTTTAAACGATTCTTACGAATCACTTGCAGCTTTTAACTATTGTCTAATTTCGCTAGGCCTACATGCTAGCGTAACATTTTGTATATGTATTACAGCATTTAAATGGGCATTGTTATACTTAGCATAGTCGTAACGTTCTTAATACTTGTTGTGTTGACTGTTGGTATACTGTCAGAAGTTGGAGCAGAGGTGGACATGGGTCAATTTTGGCAACCCAATCGATCCTAACCCATCATTTACTGGATCCAATCCAGCCCACCACAATCGTTCAAATCCTAACACGATCTTACCCAACCCATGATCATATCGAGCCTTATTTTTAACAAAGTGGGCACATTTTTGCGGATTATTACCAAATACTAAAATCCTGCGCTCAAAAGGACAGTATCGATTTTGTACAGAACAATATAAGTCAATAAAAATTAAATTAATAAAACTAATGAATTAACGATCTTTCTATAACATATTTTATTTTGAATCCCATTGCAAAGGATATCATTAATGTGCTGTCATTGACAGCATATATTTTAATGTTATTTGTAATTCTTTTACTCTTTACTATGTTTATGTTGAAGAAATCGAACCCAATCCACGCATTTCGCCAAAAATTGAACCCTACCCAATCCATGGGTCACCCAATCCAAGTGCACCTCTGGGCAAAACGATATAATGGAAGATTTATAAATTAATTACTATGTTTAGAGGCCTTTCAAACTTGGTAGTACAAAGTTTTGTTTTATCGTGTCGTGAAGACTATTAACTTGCTGCATATTACGAGACAAGTGTATAGATTTACAAATGCAAATGCTGTAAGCGTATTTTAAAATTGTACAGATATTATTAAAGAAATTGTATAGAATGTTTTTAAGGAAATTTGTGCTTTTCTTGCATCGCTTGTAGAGTTACAAGAATTTTATTTTGCAATTTTCATGAACAAGGCCGTGAGGAGGTTCTATTTTTCGTATGTACCAATAATGGAAATTAATGGATAAAAATAAATGGAAATCTTCTGAAAAAATATTTTTTAACGGAAATAATAATATAACAATAATAATAATTACCTCTGGCAGTTTCTTTTGTAGTGTCACAGCCGGTGACCGATATTCGTAGCCGCTTTACAGGTTACTATCTAACAGGTTATTTTCTTACAGGTTATTTTCTATCCTTTCCATGGTTAATCATATATTTGCTATTTATTGCACAAATCGGCAGCGAGCTCCGATGTAAGATTAACCTTTCATTTGCCCAAGGAGATATCCATCATAGGCTGAGTGACCTGGGCTTGAGTGATCCCAGGCCTGTTGTGCCTGAGGCGAACGCTCAAACCGTTGGGCCATATCCTCTTCCCAAAACTCGGATAATTCTTCGGCAACCTCAGAACGGTTCACCACTCTGACTCACCTAACTGACTCTCTTGCATTGAACTTGTCTTCTCTTGTGTCATAGCATTTGTTTATATTATGTCTTCAGAGACAGTGCGAATAGGCATTTAATTACAGGACTCAGTCCTGCCTAATATCACCTTCAATCGAAAAAACAAACGTTAAATACCTATTGATTTGTTTATGGACTATTATGGGCACCATAAAATATGAAACTTGTTTTACAATTTGACGAGAAATGGAGAATGCCCTACGAAATTGTAACATTAAATTCATTTATAAACGTGCATTTACTACTGTTTGTGCTTATTACATTAACTTTATCAATGTTGTGTATATTTTTGTGCATCAGAAAAGGGTAATATTTGTGCTTATGTGTGCATCGTAAATTGGTGTATTTGTTAAATTGTGTGACATTTAATATAGTACAATTGTGCTAAGCCTTAAATTTGTTCATATATAATAAATTGGAATATTCAGACATATACATGTATTAACTTTGTTCATATTTGTTGCATGACGTAGTTCTCTTTGCATAAAAGTTTACAGTTACTACCTTCTAGAAAGAGTTAGTGCGAAGTAATACCTGCGATATTCCTTTAAATGTTAAAGTTCAGTTAGTTTCTATCATGCAGGGGCTAATCTGCTACTATTCTGGAACTTCAGAGTAGGCCTTCAGATTAGAGGAATTAATATAGGGATTGTTAGTTGTATTATACTTTCCACTTTAATCTCATAAACCGTCACTAACTTTGAGCAGAAATATTAACTTATAAGCTTGTTGAGATTACCTGCTTGTGTATTTAATTTAATAAAAATGTCAGTCCAACAGATATATATATATATATATATATATATATATATATATATATATAGATATATATATCTATATATATATAATATATATTATACATATATATTATATATATATATATAATATATATATATATAGTATATTATATATATATACATATATATATACATATATATATATATATATATATATATATATATATATATATATATAGGCCTACAGGCTGCGCCTTAAAATAATATCCCCCTAGCACAAATACGATAGCTTAGCCAATTATTGATATTTCGCCTTGAAATTGTAAGGTTCTCTTGTAGAGGAATTTAGCCACAAGCTGACCAAATTTTGTAACAATATTTTTAGAATATTTTTACAAAATTTTTTCGCCTTGAAATTTTAAATTTCTCTTGTGGAGGAATGTAGCCACAAGCTGACCAAATTTTGTAAAAATATTTTGAAAGGAACCGGAGTTATCCAAGTTCTGCGAAAAAAATGATTTTTTTCATTTAACACGCAACGTAAAACGTCAATTAGAATCAATTACTTTTTGAAAATGTGCTGACCCTGAAAAGGGCCTCTACACAATGACGACTCTGATTTTGTGCTACAATGTATTACACTCACTATTCTGCCGAAACCGAACAACTTTTTGGAATAACAACTTTTCTCTCGAGCCAAGTGTGTTGCTTTCACGTCTCTCACATTATCAGCGGCCTATCTGGCTTAATGACAGCGGATCACCCGTACCAGACATCTACCGTTAGTTACCCCAGCGACATCATCGTCGTCCGCAGAGATCGACGTAAAACGATAACCACTCTTCTACTTTTCTCTGTACACCTATATAGTGTATATGTATATACATGTATATATATTTATATATACTGTATATATACGTATTACATTATATATTTATATATATATATATATATATATATATATATATATATCAAGATTCTTAACTACGTCAAAGTTAGGCCTATACAGCCTACATATATTAAGTGTATATATATATATATATATATATATATATATATATATATACTATATTTTAAATACTGGCTGGAGCCAGTGGCGAAGTCGGTAAGATACTCGACCGCGGATCAGTTGATGCGGGTTCAAATCCTGGGCTCGCCCGTCACTGACATCGCTTTCGAGTGAGGAAACTGACGTTAACCTTAGCTTTACCAGCTTTATATATTTTATTATATATAGGCCTATATATATATATATATATATATATGTGTGTGTGTGTGTGTGTGTGTGTGTGTGTGTGTGTGTGTGTGTGTGTGTGTGTGTGTGTGTAGCCTATACGGCATATGATATAAGAAATTAAATATTAGGGGCCTACAATAGGGGTATAGAATGTCGGGCAAGCTGTTTAGTCTCAGGGAATTTAGTTCTTTTTTAGGTCAAATTTTTTAAAATGACTTTTAGGAATATGCCACTATTAATTAACTATTAAATTTAACTAAAATATCAATGATAATTGTTAATTAGCATTAATAACGGTGTCAACATTAACAGTGCTGTTTATTGTTCAGTTTACTGATAGACTGAAGTAAACTTATCAATTTCTACATCTCAATAACGTATCTCCGGCTGTTATTTAGGCTTTTTCACTAATAAATGGGCCTACAATCAGATTAGTCCTTCATTTTGTATGTTGTTTTCCATACGGCCGACAAACAAACGGTCGCGTGGAATTGATAGAAAATGGTCAATGGCGTTGCGACGTGACTTATTATACTCCAAACTACCGGACCGTAGAACTGAAGCGGAACGAGATTTGTGGCTTCACTCAGCATTACCAAGTTATTTATTATCCAAATAGCAACGTTGTCTACGAGCAGAAATGTGACACAATTCAATCCTGGTTTTGTTCTTAGCTGGTTGCTATCACGAGGTGTTCTGTGCAGTGCGTCCAGAATAAATAGCGTCTGCACGATAGTCTGAAACATAAATTGGATATTCATAAGTATTAATTAGACTTAAAGTTTGTAAAATTAAAAATGGGACCTATACCAATTAAACATTCAAATACAAAAACAAAAATATTACTTGACTTCTCGCACATCGATCTTTAAAGAGGAAGCATAAATTAAACCCTTGTTTTTGGAATTTTCATTATTATAATATTGTGATATGCCACAATATTCAAATAGTGCATAATAGTTTATTATTTAGCATGGTTGGCACCACTAGCTTACTAGGCCTACATGCAAAGTTAAGCTGTAAGTTAGTTAGAAAGAACTATACAGTATATAATTTCTGCTTCGCTATTTAGCCTAGCATTGTAAGCCTATGTGTCGATATACATACTAAATGCACATTGTCTAGTTGCATGATCATACATTATTAATTTTCAATGTCGACTTAATTCTTAAATTTGCTTAACATTTTCTAGTTATACAGTCAATGTGTGTGTGTGTGTGTGTGTGTGTCTATATATATATATATATATATATATATATATATATATATTATATATATATATATAATATATATATATATATAGCATATATATATATATATATATATATATATATATATATATATATATATATATATATATCATTATGCAGTAAGAATTTCCTCTTTGATCACCAGGTGTCATGATTGAGCATTCCATATAGACCCTAGTACCCTACCACCCTAGAGTTCTATATATGAGCCCAATATTATGAAAGCCTCGGCATAATTAAACCTCTTGTAGTTATTGAGATCTGGTAGAGAGAGAGAGAGAGAACTATGTTTATTTAAAGTATAGCCTACACATACATGTATACATACAAGCACAAGGTCATCAAAACCTGGTATATATACCCTATCTAGTTGACAGCCAGCAATCACTCAAGAACAGGCAATAATATAATTGAAAATTATCAAAAATACTAGCGAAATAGCAGTAGTAACAAACCAGCGTACAAGTTGGAGAAACAGTAGTACAAAAATTGTCAGTGTAATAAATAAACCACATACTAAGATAAATTGAAGCAAACCAAAATACATGCAAGCAACCTTTGAGATAATCGAGAAAGCCTGGTTAAACTGGGATTCAGGGGAAGACGATGATGATAATGATGATGATATAGTAATTGAGATCGTTAAACACTGAAGTGCACATGTTGAGATATAAAAATGATAGTCCATATAGTCTAATGTCGGCATCTGTGTAACATACGAGGCTTTTATCTTCTGTACTATATGACATTAGTCTTTATATATATTCTAAATATTACGTACCATAAATTACGTATACATTCGTATATAGAAAGTTTCTTATTTCAACACTGATTATAACGGTAATTATATATATATATATATATAGGCTATATAATGTATGTATATATAAATACATGTACATCTATAATGTAATTTAGATTTTCGAGAAATATTACTAGTAATTGAATCTCGACGAAAATCATACAAGACTGAATTAGTACGAAATTATACGGAACATACCTGAGTTACTACCACTACGCTTGTGACCACGGTGAACTTGCACTCAGAAGTTATAGTGGTGTCTGTATTGTAATGACCCGCAATGGCATGAAATGATCTTAGCGTTACCACGCCCACTAAACTGACAACCAATAGAACTTCGTCCATTCCTCTACCATTTCTTCTTGTAAAACTCATGCCCTGTCCATCAAAATTGGGGGCGAAATTTAAGGTAGTTCGTTAAGATGTGAGCCAATAAACGAAGTTAAGCTAATTTTGCCCGGTTAGTACCAGAGGGGGTAACCATCTTGGAAGACCGAGAATTGCCAGCTTTGAAAAAAATCGAAGGTGTTTGAAAGTTATTCTTACATCCTTGCCGGCTGTCATCGGTGAGCTATTGAGCTATCCAATACGCATAACCATGCAGAGGAAGGAGAAATAACGAAACAACAAAAAATAGTAACTAAGAAAGAAAACATTTAAATACATGAGGTTGTCATGTGTGTAACCATATGATCAATATTAAACCATGTTTGAGCATACTTCGTCACTGCTTTCATTTTATTTAACTCTTTTTCTTTGATTCTGATAATTTGCAGGGTCAAATAAATATTCCCACTATATATCTATTTCTGATAACTTAGTAACGCCTCATGCATCAACGGACAATAAATTAAATTAGAAGGGCTGTGATTTTTTGTAAACTTAATTTTCATTAATTTTCAGTAGCCCACAAAATATAGGCCATATAGGTCTATGTAGCTATAAACGGTGTAAAATGAAAAATTGCAAAAATGCGTAGGCCAATAGACCATGATGTAATCTAGTTTCTGGGAGGTAGCGCGATGCAAAATACTATACATGTATAAATAAGAAAAAACAATAAACAAAAATGTACCTATAGTATCATACATGCATGGCATACCAAATGCTAAATAACGAAAAATGTACCTTCATTCTGTATGCAGCAATGCACGAAACAGTTCCAGCCAAACTGCAGAGAATGAAAAACATCATTTGGCTTACAATTACGACAGCCTTATGCAAGCCATCACCATCATCTTCTGACATCTGATGATTGTCAACATGCTTTGAAGCTGAGCTGATCTCAGAATGATTCGACGTCTCGTGATGAACTGAACGGTCGCTGATGATGTCTTTGCGAATAAGCACCAAACACACAATGACACCCATCAGTGTGAAGCAGAAGATAAAGATTCCCGCGAAGAGTCCTCTTATTGCTCCGGCGCAATCCACTCTGACGTAATTTCTAACGAGTCTGAGAGCTCCGGATGACGTCATAGTGTGGAGTCTGCTGGTAAGATGGCGGGACCTGCCGTCTGTTGTGGTTCGTTCACCAGATGGCGATTTATTGTCAATATTCACCCATACGACAACCAGTATTGCTAAAAATGAGTGTAAAATACAATACAATCAATACATTGTGCAATAGAATGAATGCAAGAAAATGAAACAAAATACAGTGTAATTCAATAAAATACCAAGTAAGATACACTATACTGTATAGTCTATACAATGCAGTAGAGAGTCTGTAGAGTGCAATGGATCACACGTACTACAGATCCGGTAGGCTATTCAAGTATCTTTTTTCCAAATCTATAGTGCAGTAGGACTTATTTGTCTTTAATTCAAGCCCAACATCATTAAGACTTTTACAACAAATATTAATCATAGCATGTAGTTCACATTTCGAAGGCGAAATTATTATAAGATTGTCAGCATAAATGAAAGAGCCAGTTCATTCTGCAACCACATATATTTAAATATTTAATTATTTACTTGGACACATAATTACTAAGAGTAAAGCTAATGTTAACACCAGTTTCCTCTCTCGAAAGCGATGTCAGTGACGGGAGAGCCCAGAATTTGAACCCTGTACATACTGATTCGCGGTCGAATAACTTACCGACATCGCCACTGACTCCAGGCAAGGAGTAACACTATAGGTACATATTTATGTAATTATTAATATAACTATTCAGGTATTAAGCTACACTCATTGACAATGAACTACGTGATAATAGATGTTAAATATAACCTGCCGAGATTAGTCCATATTCGATGACAGTTGGATACAGGAAGTGATTGATTGATTGAGCCACTCTGGTGAAGAATGTTACTCCAAGACAATACCCTGTAACATTTGCTTCGTCTGTAATTGAAAACATGAAATTTGAGAATAATTTTTTTTGCGTGAATAATAATATGATCATAATCGCACAATTTCTATAAGTCCATAAGTAGGCCTCTGCTTCATGTATTTGTAGTCATATTTATTCCTAAAAAGATACCAGGTGTATATATATATATATATATATATATATATATATATATATATATATATATATATATATATATATATATATATATACAGTATATATATATATACAGTATATATATATACATGTATATACTGGATATATATATATATATATATATAATATATTTGCAGCAATTAACTTTGCAGTTAGTATTTTTTTCTTCTATACATGCCTATACAGTAGCCTATATTAATACCCGAAATATAGGCCTACCCGAATATAAATCCATACAACTTATTTTCATGATATGTTGAGGCTGTATTTTATACTTTAATCGATCTACGGCATGTAATACAATGATACAGTAGTATATGCATATTCTAACGGTAAAGGAGGGAAATTATCTGAAACCAACGCGAAGGCCTTAAATGTTACATAATGAAGTGCTGGGTGTCCCTGCTAAGGCGGGAAGCTAGGGCTGTTAGGTTACTTCTGTCTTATGCTATACTTTAAGAACTCGAGACCATTTCTAATATATCATATTCTATTGCAAACATTCATACATACATATATGACGATACTGTCTCTAAACTAGATCATTAGTGGCTTGTTACAGTTACCGTTCACTTATTAAAATGTAACTTCTAAAAGTTAATACTTAGAAATATAAATCGACCATATTACCCAGGTAGAAGCTGTCGTCCACAGAAGACAACCCTATAGGAAGACTTACTAAAACTCCGTTGCTACTAAAGACATGACTACACTACTATCTAAGAACTACTATAGAATGCTAAAGAATGAAGCTACATCATGTATTAGAGACAGAGCATTCTAGAGATAGAGCGCATACTGGAGCTCTGGAATAAGTAGGAAGCCGTTTATATAGTATCCTACAAGAAGAAAGGCGGGAGCATACGCACTGGACAGGATTTGAATCCACGAACAGCTACATGCCTATGACGCATATAATCGATATTCCAATGAAGAATGATACAAGGTTTAAGTGCCATTAATTAACTATAGAATAGGAAAGCTAAATAAGAGTGGATTACACTAGTTAAAGGACAACGAGATATATGGTAGGAAAATAACCATTAATAATAGCGAATGAAAGACCAGAATGCTTTCATTCCGCTGTAATATACATATACATAATTTATATATATATATATATATATATATATATATATATATATATATATATATATATATATACATATATATATATATATAATTGACGCTACATATTTTTATATATATATATATAATTGATATATATATATTGTATATATATATATATATATATATATATATATATGTATACAGTATATATATATATATATATATAATTGACGCTACTGTATTCTTGTCAGAGTTTGAAATTATTATTTACAGTGAAATTAGTGACTAACAGTTAGGCTTATTAAAACCCATTTTCTCTCTCAGTGTACTGCTATTGGCAGGTCCGTGGCATGTGATAAAGACGTCCCTGACATCATCCTTCCATGAGGAAATGACCGCTAAACCTTTATTATTATTTTTGTATAACTTCGTATATTGTCATGCCCTACATTTCTCTTTATATCAACATATAAATTAATTATCAAATTTTCCAGCATCACAAGTTTCAGTCTCCTTTAGCCTTCTTTCCTTCCTTTCTTCTTTCGAGTAGGCCTAATTCTTTTAGTAAACCATTTCCTAAAAGAACATGACCAATCCAGTTCTGCTTTGTGTTCCTTATTATATTTAACAATTGCTTATTGCTGCCAACATTTGTTTTCCATTGCAATTCTCTCAGTCCGTTTGATTTTCTCCATTCTTATCGATAGACACATTTCGAAAGCTTCCAGTTTCAGAACAACCACATTTTATCTTCCATGTGTTAAAGACGTACTGGAGAATGCTCCATACCAATGTATTTACCATATTTATCTTCGTGGATTTCTTCAAATATTTTGTTAGTAGTTCTTTCCTCTTGCGAAAGAGTTCATTTGCTTGTGCAATAATGTATTTTATTTCTTAGGACTGCATATCTAACAAAACCACACAATAATTTAAAATATATGCGATCAGAGATTGTGATGAGCCTATATGAGGGATACAAATTATTATCATTACATTATTCGAAAAAATGAATAATGAAAATGAAATAAACTCTCTGATAGCAAAAGACCGTGTAAAACGTCTCTCTGCTATAATCGCGTTTTCTATTGTCTGTGTCCCTCTTTACAGGCTTCACCACGATTCATCAGTCCCCTCAAGGTATGCCTATAGCTCTGTGAAAATTTGCTGCTATTTGATAATAGGCCCCTACTCAATTGCAAAGTTTATCTGAAACAAATGCTCTACCTTTATAGTACATGTAATAACTTACGGGATAAAGTTTTAAATTCATGCACATCTATCTCCCCACGACCTTGGTAATTATGATAGTCATCGGATTTATGATCTACCAGTTGAGGGTTTGAATTATGGGTCATCTTGTAATTCGAGAGATTAACTGAGTGATGATCGAGATAATGACTAGTTGTTGCCTCATGAATGACCTCAGCTGTTGCATTCAAAACCACCGCAGCCTTTGTGGTGACGTATCTGAGCCAGGCACAAAGATTTGTGGCTATCATGTGCATCACTCCGAATTGCGCAAGCGTCGGGAACCGGTGAATGCATATCTACAGCAAATGTACGTATCGTCATAGTTAGGCTACGCATACAATATTATAGGCCTACTATTTTGTTATGAATGGCACACAGATACTTTGAATAATTTACTCGATATCATACAATTTTGTCTGATGTAATGTAATAGAGTATCTAAAAATATTTGGTACAACATTTCTGATATCTATTTTCAATGACTAATCAGTCAATTTTACTCGGCCATAACTACGCTATCCCTCACATTCTCGATTTTCTCATGTTAGGCCTAAATTTAAATATACATTCTTATTGCACAAAAAAATATGGTAAGAGTAAGTACACACTATACAAAGTGACATCATGTGCAGCGAAATAGATCAAAAAGATAATGTGTTCTAAATGAAAGGAACATGAGTAGTGAAAAATAAAGCAGTTCGAATATATATATATATATATATATATATATATATATATATATATATATATAGGCCTATATATATTATACATTATATTATATATAGTATTATATACTATATATATATATAATATATATATATATATATATATATATATATATATATATATATATATATATATAATATTACTACAAAATTTGTGGAGCTCCTAGAAGAGGAATTTCTGCATGCATCCTGCAAATTGTATGAAAATCTTTTAAGCAGTAATAAAATTACCGCGTTTCTACGAAAAAGTGTAAAAATCAATTTTAACAAGGCTTATTTTACCAAAAGTCTTCATAACTTCGACATAACTCAAAATAGTTTTACAAAATTTTCGTAGCGTCTTCAGGAGGAACTTCTGCATATATTCTGCAAATTTGATACAAATATACTTAGAAGTAACAAAGATACATTGATTCTCGGGAAAAAGTGTTAAAATCAATTTTAAAAGGCTAATTTAAGCAAAAGTACCGGAAATTTTCTTCAAAATTTAGGAATATTTTCGACAAAATAAAGAATTTTAAGCACCTTTTATTGGAGCAGCTAACAAGGTTGTGTAGGCTTATATTCCACCACTTAAGTAAACCGCCCTTTTCAGGGTCGTTATTGACTTTAAAAGGAACAACTGATATTTCAAAAAGTCTTGTTAAAATTGATTTTTGCACTTTACTCGTAGAAATGCTGTAATTTAGTAACTACTGAAAATATTTTCACCAAATTTGCAGTTATACGCAGAATTTCCTCCCCTAGAAGCTACGAAAATTTAGTAAAGATATTTTGAGTTTTGTTAAAGTTATTGATATTTCGCTAGGGGATTATTTTTTATGGCCCAGTCTGTATATATATATATATATATATATATATATATATATATATATATATATATATAGGCTTATATATTGGCCTTAGCCTATGCAGAAAATAAAGGCTAATTCATATTTGCGAAATAAATGTATGTGTATATATATATACATGTATGCGTGTATATGTAGATTATATGTAGATATATAATATTATATATATATATATATATAGAAATAAAAACATCTGTCCAACTGCTTTATTTCTCACTACATAGTAGTAGGCATATGTATATATATATATTATATTATATATATATATATATATATATATATGCATTATATATATAGACCTATCTATATATACATATATTTTCATACTTAATAGATCTACGGTGTATAAGCCTCTGTGTATACATATAGGCTACAGACCTGTAGCCTATAGGGCATAAAAACCCTTCGCGAAATCTTTATAGACTTCAACAAAACTCAAAGTATTGTACACAATTTTCTGAGTTTCTCTCTATATAGCCTACGTAGTACTACGCTTTTTATTTGGGATTTATTAATCAGCATTTCATCAAACGACAGTCATAAATGTAGATAATTATAGTGGAGTAAACGGAGAAAAAACTTAATGTATAAATTTAAAATTTATAGCATATTAATATTAAACTGTATAATCTGAACTCTAACATAAAGAATTTTCTCCAAATTGCTTGCAAAGAATTACATCTTAGACAGCAATATTTTTGCCAAATTTAGCGTGTGAAATTCATCCATAATTGACTCCATAAAAAGTGAAATGACTGTAGCAAGGTTAGACCTGGTAGGTGAGGAAACGATAGAGAACAATGTATTTCAAATTAATGGTCATAAACTAGGTCTATAGAATTTAAAACTGTAGCCTACTTACCTTGGAGTTGAGAAAAATGAAGTACAGCTGCATGATTGTGTAGATAAACTGCAGGAATGGTCTAATGATAAGAGTGACTGTGATACCAGCACATGAGTGTTTTCTTATCAAAGTTTCTATTGCCACACCCAATTCCAGTCCATTATCCACAGCGGTACACAATCCGAACACTTTTAAACAATATAAATTAAATATATATAGTAAATCTTACTGGTTTCATATGTAGGTCTATGTGGCTGCAGAATGTTTCGCTATAGCATTGGCCATTTACACAATGAAATGTTCCTTAGAGCAGGAACGATTTTAGGGGTCGCGTAGAACGTTCACCGTTGTCTATTCGCCACGCACATCGGGCGTGTATGCTACCCACAAAAAATCTATTCGATTTCATTTTAACACTCTTTAAAGTCTTTCCAAAAGAGTATATAATATAATCAACGCGCCTGTGTACCACTTAACAATGACCTTATTTCGAAACAAGACAAGATGGAATTTTATTGGATTGTTTTACTTATTGACGTTGAATAGAAATTTAGACTTTTTTTAATCTAATTTTATAGATCGGTGGTGCCATCAAAAAGTCTAATTGAGTTTCTTCCTTAGGCTTATAGTTAACTCAAACTCAAACTTCCCAGGATTCCAAACTAATCATAAATTTCATTGCAAATGGTAGGTGACTCAAGTACAGTCGAAAAATTGGCAATGACTATAAAAATTAAAAATTTGATTCGCAGTATCATTGTTTCTGAAAATGTTCTTAGCTTTTTAGGATGTTAAATTGTGCATATACAGAACATACTGTACATGTAGGCACTATATCATGTACTTACGTAACGGAGCAAAAGACAAAGAAACAGGGCGAAAGAGAGTCTCTTTGACCTTCTCAAACTTTAAATTAGTAAAGTAAACAAGCATTATATATACGTTAGTTGGCTCCTAAATGCAAATATTGTTTCTCTTATTACGCTTATATTTTTTAATGTTTACCATGTAACAACATATGAGGTATTGAGAATAAACGATACAATATTTGAAGATACATGCTTGTAGGACTACATTGTTTGTACATAAAGAGAGGTTTGCAGGAACAATATTGATCTCACAAACTCAAATTTTGATTATGTTGACTTTTGTTAAATTTCATTATGATTTATAATTAAATTTTAATTTAATTCTCCAATTTAAAACAATTATTCACATCGCACAATGCAAAAATAATTTCAGCCTATATAGGCCCTATCATGTAAGTAGGTATGTATATATATACATATATATATATATATATATATATATATATATATACAGTATATATATATATATATATATATATATATATATATATACATACATATATATATATGTATATATATATGGGAGATATATATATATACATATATATATGTGTGTCTATATATATATATATATATATATATATATATATATATATATATATATATATATATATATATATATAGATAGATAGGTCATATATATATATATATGCATATATATATATGTCTATATATAGGTTATATATACATACAGTCATGGCCAAAAGTTTAGCACCGATTAGATAAATACACTAAACTTGAAATACATTAATCTGTAACGCCAGATGTGCTAAAAGTAAAGCAACTACTGTTTATGTTTATTAAATGTCAATGTACTACATACATATTTTCACTAGTCTCAGTATCTGGTGTGACTTCCTTTGTTTGCAATGACTGCTTTAATCCGATCAGGCATGGAATGCACAAGATTGCGACAGTACTCGGGTGTTATTTCGCTAGTCCACACTCGCTTAATTGCTTTAATAAGTTCTTGTTCAGATGACGGATTCATTGCTGCTACCTTCTGTTTCATGTAAATCCACAGATTTTCAATAGGATTGAGATCTGGACTGGACCCAGGCCAAGGTCCAAGGACCTCCACACCTTGTTCTGTGAGCCAGTTGGTAACAATGGCTGACCGATGGCAGGGCGCTCCATCATGCTGAAATATTGAACAGTTAAGCAATTCCATGTTTAACAATAGTTTATCTTGCAAAACTGATAGATATTTCTGTCCGTTGATCGAAGTATTTTTCGGCATAAACCATAAGCCACCTCTACCAGTTCCAGAGAAGCTCCCCCAGACCATTATTGTTGGTGCTTGCCGCAGATAAAGATTTGCTGGGCGCCGCACGTGTCTGATGTAGGATCTGAACTGCGAGAACGTTGATTCATCCGAAAAGAGAACTTTCATTCAATTATCGCACGTCCAGTGACGGTAGATTCTACAGAACCTCAGGCGATTCTTGATATTCTTGGCGGTCAGGCGAGGTTTACTTGCTGGACGTCGCGATGGTAGGTTGAATTCAGTTAGGAGACGTCTTCTCACAGTCCTACCACTTACTGCTGATCGTGTCTGAGAAGCAATTTGCGCTGATGACCACGTTGGATGCGCTGTAGCAACACATCGGACTTTTCTGTCAGTGCGAGGCGAGGTGATGCGCGAACGTCCAGACCTTCTGCGAGACTTATAGCCCTTCAATTCATTCATTATCGCTATAGCTCGAGTCACTGTCGACTTGGCTATGTGTAAACGTCTAGCTATCTCACTATGAGACATGTTCAGCTCATGCAGTATCGCAATTTGTGCACGCTTTGTAGGAGACGTTTCTTTGGATTTTCCCATTGTGCTGATACAATTTCAAATCTATTACCTTATGAGTATAATATTGTATGCAAAATGTCAAAACTAAGCTGTTTGGCTACTACAATGGAATTCTAGTGATAATTCAATAAATGGCTTAACTCCTGTCCTACACTGTGAACTATTCAAGTCGATTTATCAAATGACCAGTAGGAGAGAGATACATACATAAGCTGGGCTGACAAAAGAGGGCGTAAGTGTCAAATAGTGGACAAGAGTTCAGTTACGTAACAGACAATAACTTCCTAACAACCAACAAGTTACTTGACTGTCACTACTGAAGTCTACGGCTATGCTTGAACAGTCTCTGGCTGGACGTCTGCAAACTGGAATATTTACCTTGCCTGGTTCACAGAGGGTGTGTCATGCCTGACACTAATCACTCAAGCAAATAATCATTGTATTAATCAAACAAGTGTATTTAGTAACAAGTGACAGCCCAGCATCATGTTTCTAGTGATTGACCGATTTTCACTTGGGAAATATTGTTACTAAGTCACATTATACAAATTTTTAGTGAATAATGCTCATCGGTGCTAAACTTTTGGCATGACTATATATATATATATATATATATATATATATATATATATATATATATATATATATATATATATACATACATACACATGTAGGCTATACCTAGAGCTCCAAGGCGCAAGTAGTAGCTACCAGACAGCGTCTCTCTAGTAGAAAGTGTAAAAGTTGCTGACGTGATCTCCTGGTGTGATGCGCTTGACTCAATTTCTGAAAGGATTTGTTTGTTGCTGACCTAAATTAGAAGCACAAGAAGAGGTTAGTTACATAGGCCTACTTTTGGTATTTATCTGGCCTTTATAAGCGTATAATTCTATACATATAGTATGGCTTCTAAGGCGGTTTTCCGTTGCTTTCCTCAGCTAGATGGATTAATTAC